>JAYRBW010120212.1:0-17145 GCA_036023295.1 Invenusta paracnida
GCTAAATTTTAAACGTTAAAATTTAATACTATAATCTATCGAATTAGAATTAAAAACCCATTATTCGATAATAAAAAAACAGTGCTCTGGAACGACCCATGCCCTCTCTAAATCCGTCACTGAATGTTGTTTGAGATGGCTGTAACATCCCCAAACAGTGTTAAGTGCTTTATTATTATTATCAACTTTTTAGTTTCATCTCTCTCTGATTACTTATTGTAAGCAGTTGAGTATGCTGATATGTTGAGTCAGTAAATCTTTTTTTTCTTCTTTTTTTTCTTGCCTAGTGATCTGTATAGTAGAGGATTATAATATATTTAGAATGTCGGTGAATATATAATTTTTACAGAAACCTAGCAATATGGATAGAGCCACAAAAGATAATATTTCTGAAGCCTGATAGTTAATATTTTCATGTGTGCAGTAGTAGAGAATCTTAGTGAATACGTAAGTAGAAAAAATTATGAAGATCGGATAGTAAATTATCTCATAGAGTGCAGAAAATATCATGGAGGGCAGTAGTAAAGAATTTTAAGTGCAATAGTGAAGAAATAAACGGAGGGTAGGAGTATAATGAGATATTTTATAAGGAGGAAATAGAGATTAATAATAAATTAAAGGTCCAAAACATTTGTACTTTCTACATGAAAAATACCTATACCTCCCTTCCAACTTTCTCCTTGAGCGATTATTTGCCAAAACAGAAATTACATATATTGACAATTTTTACTGTCATAGTTGGTCCATATACAATAATATTAATATTGAAAAGGTAAAAGTCCTTCCTTCATTAATTATCCTAAGATCTTTTGAAACAAGAACTATTAAATGCTATTATTTATAAATTCATTGATGTACACAGAAGTCGAAATTACGTTGAAATTTCATAACATCAAACTTGCATAATGCCGAATTTTAAAACAAATATTTTATAAAATCAAAAATGTTCTACATTGATCTTTCATAATATTCAATTTGGATAACACTGAAAATGTCTTTAATCGATATTATTATATAAATACATATTCTTAACATTAAGTGTACAAGTATGTATTATATGTATATTAAACAAAATTTTACAATTTTTAACTTTAAAAATAAAATAAATCGTATATGGTACTTATAAGTTATATTTCCAATTATTTGCCAATAATATATCACTTTCAGCAAATTAAAATGCACTAAACTATACCTACATATATTTTATGGTTGCAATTCCAACGTATCACACGTTACACCCATATAGACTATAAAACAATACTCTCACTGTGTTGTTAGTCTATGGCTACACCAGAGTATAAATATAAGTATTCTACACTCTGTGGATTACACAGTAAGAGTTGTATATATGCTCCGCTATACTTACTTACGCTCTGCGGAAAGTTGCTCTAATATTTCAGATCATAGGTATATCTTCGACGATCTACTACTGCAGTAGTGTGATTTGTAAAATCGTAACTTGACCGTAATTTATTCTTTTAATTGCCAAGAATGAGGATGTGGTAATTGCTTGATTCGTGCTATTACGAGCTTTGAGATGATTTATGAACTATCTGGACTTTTCTTGAAACAAATGTTTATTTTAGACAATTGCTTGAAGAAGAGTCCAGTTGTTTTTTTCATTTAATTCTTCAAATTTCATCTTTTTTATGTCGTAAGTATTGACATTTTATGTATTTTAATGAAGCTATCAAGACATTTTTTAAAATTTGTTTAAGTAGGAACGGTCCATATAATTAATTAATTAAAATATATAATTATCGATTACAAAAATAATCAGAAGACAAGTATTTTAAAAATTAAATGGAAAGTACTATTTGTAAACAAAATATTATTTAATCATTAAATATGTTGGTGAAGATAACTATACTTCTTTATATAATGAATGATTATCGAGAAAATTTCTTATTAAATATTTTCATTATTTCTTAAAGGACCATGTTAGAATATTATTAAACTCACCAATAACACAAAGCGAATATTTTCTACTATACTTATAACTAAAGAATTATTTTTTATATCAGTACAAATTACATCAATAAATTACACTTATTCTGTGTCATAAAATATTTCAATTTTCAACTAATACATTAAATATGGGAGTAAATCTTTTGATACTATCACTATTAAAGAGTATATTTGAGTGTTAATTCGATATATATTATAACTTTTCGTTAAAAATATATTAAGCTATACGTTTTAATTTATGATTAAAGTTATGTTATGAAAATATTCAATGTATAAATTAATCACACACGAATTCACTCAAAATATCGATATATTAATTTTATTATTTCCAGTAAGTTTATTTAAAAGATTAAAAACGGTGACTAAACGAAATAAATATTTAAGACATCTATAATTTTTTAATAGTAACTAAAACAAAAAGTTTGACTACATATTTTTCTACAAAAATACGAACATTTTCCAAAGCGATTTTTCAATTATTCTTTTATAAATACCTTCAGGTTAAATAAACAGTTTTGTATTAAAATATTGTACAGTGTAAATTATTTCAATATAAAGTTTAAATATCAATCTTATTTATTGATAATGAAAATCTATTATTAGTGACGTTAACAATGTTGGTAGCCCCAATAAAGCTCTCAAATTTTAACAGCCGCTCATTCATGCAAAGTTAATTAGAATATATATAATAATAGATCACTATTGTCTATTCATATTCTTGGAATTCTCTGTTATGTAAACTGTAAAGTCATTACAAAATAGGCACCTACATACTTTGTAATACATAGATGTGTCACCGAATTTAAGTCGCTGGAGTACCTACAAATATATAAGAATAATAATAGTCTAAGCCTTCAACCCACGCCAAAGCAGTAATATAAGACAGTAGTTTTTAGTATTGATTGGGTAAACACTTGATTACGCATATTACATACTTATTATGTAAATTTTAGAACTTTAACTTATATAGCGCGCTTGGCATGCGCCGTTTTAAGGCTTCTACAATTGGTAAAAATGTATAGCTCGTAAAAAATAATTTGTGATCAAATTAAATCACATTAATTAATGTTATCAAAATAAGTCGCAGATTGAAACACCACCACCGTGTTTGTAGTTTTAAAAACCAGATATTTTAATAGGTAGCATCTATAACGCCATTATTTGGATAAGTGCATGAATGTGTGAAGTTTGCTGTGTCCTTCAAACTGTATATATGCGCTATAGTTTCCCTACTGGTCCGTGATAGGCTAGCTTTATAACAGATGTTTCTGTTGTTGTATGAATATATCGTGCTCACTGAAGTATTCTTACTAAATAGATTACAATGCGAACAAGCCGATACGATAAATTTCTAAAAGACTACCTATTTACGCTACTGTTAATATTCCTAGTAATAAACAAAGAAAATGTTTAATATATAAATTTTTTAGCGTATGTTTTAAAAAATTACTTTTCTGAAGTAGAAATTTCAATTTTTCTTTGCACTTTTTAATGACTATTTTCCAAAAATTGGAAAAGTATTACTTTTCTATAAGAGGATATAATCAATTTGTTATATTGATACCTATCCATAGAAAAAAATTACATTCCTTCATTAGGAAAGTACTATTTCCATACGAGAAGAATTGAATGATCCGAGAAAACGCAAAATAATCATTTTAGAAAATTTAATTTTTATAAACTAAAATCTTAAAACACGAAATCCAAATTATTTTATGAATAACTACCACAAGAGTATTCTGAACTACCTGGGAGTGTACCTTTAAACCCAACAAAATCTGAAAACTCACAAATTAAGCAAGTAGATAAGTTATATTGTATTATACTATAAAGCATATTATGTGCCTATATTGATACAAGAACGTAGTATTTGATATAAAATAAGATATAAAAATGTTACAATACATTAGACACAATGTAAAAAGGCAAACAGATTCGTTAATAATTTTAAAAATAAATGATTGTAATATACACTGAACAAGATTATAAATGGAACATTTGTAGAAAAACAGACTCAGACTATAGGCAGAATAGAATTTCATAAGGAATATATGAATATTGCATTATATAGTTACCTCATTACAGACTAGGATTTGGGTACTAAAACAACGATAAATGCATATTATAATACAATACCTATTTATGGGACACTACCAAAGTTTCGAAATCGGTGGAAATGAGAAAGAAATACAAATGTTAACAGAACAAACACGGGGCTAATAAACCGTCCAGTTTAGTACATAATATACTTATTTAAACCTATATATATGAATAAGACAAGCATTTGTAAAACGATTAAGTGTATTAAAGACCACCAATAAATACATTAAAATACACCACTGAAACTGTTAACGGTATATATTTTAACATTAGAACAAATTAGTTGAAATGTGAAACATATTAAAATTAACACATGATTTGACCGTTATACAATTCACTTTCTAATTCCATCTTTAAAACTAAATGCATGAATTTTATTATAATTGACCAAAATTATAATTATTCATTTATACTACCTGAGAAATAATAAGTAGCAAGTATATATATTCACAATAAAAAGCAATATAACATAAATATTAGAACTAATATGGTGCTAACTGTTTAAACTTAAGTTGTTGACAGCACCAAAATCGTTGTATTGTATTGTCGTGGCCTAGGTAACAGATTGGAACAGACGTCGAGTGGTGGTCTGTCCATCGCCCGTTCGCCGTCCCTTCACAGTTCGGCGCATCTTTGCCAATTGAAGATCATCCTCAGGGGCGTCCGGGAGACAGCTGGGACACTCCCACTGTCCATCAGGAATAGAGTTGAGTCCCACACAGAAGGCGTGATAACCTCGATCACATCGGTCGCAGAACATCATGAGCTCCTCGTGTCCAGGGTCTAGACACTCCACGCATTTCTTACAGTCCATGCAGGACCAGGCGTATCTGTTGAGGTGCCATTGGTTAAATGAATGCACATAAAAATCGGATGGTTCCGACAAAATTCCGATTTAAAAAAAAAATTATTTAGCTACGTATATAGTTCAAGCAACAGGTGTTATTAAAATGGTTTACTGTAGATTAACTTAAAATACTTATTGTAAACGTTTATTCAGGAGAATTGCATGAAACATACATATTCATAATATTAAAGAAGTAACATTTACGTTTTCAGCGAAATCACTAATAGTTTGAAGAAATGAAATAGTTTGAGGGTGTCTCAAAACTTGGCATACACTATGTATGTGAACAATAAAATGTATTTACTCTCATGCGAGAATATTCTATGGGCACTTGATTGCATTATTTTACGAAATGGCAGAGAGGCGGGTATTAACATTTTATGAGCGAAAACAAATCCTAAAATGGTATTATAAGAATGGATGGAGATAGATACCTTGAGTTTCTACGGACAAAAATGATGCCTGCAATAAGAAATATGTTTCCAAATGATGAGCTTAATTACTTTTAACAAGATGGGGCCACCCCAGTAAGTCTGTGTTGTAAGAACTTCTCTTAATGATGTCTTTTTTGAAGCCTGTCTTGGTAGAAGGGATACAGTCGAATTTTCTCCAAGAAGCCCAGATCTTACTCCACCAGATTTTTATTTTGGGGTCACTTAAGGAACGTTTATTTTTCATCTATTTTCCATTTAAAACATTTTATTGTTCACTCAACTTCTATTTTTACATTTCATTATTCACAATAGAGTAGGTATACACAAAGTTTTGAGACAGCCAGTATATTTCACCAATAACATTCAAAGTGCTACGGGTAAATGCGCGATTGAAAAGAAAACATATAATGAGTATAGATTAGCAAAAGGGCAAAAAAATGAAAATTAATATTACGTACCTAATAGGTGCTATTATTTATAAAAACAGACTTATGTAATTTACTGAAAAGAGAGTCAAGTAGAGAAAAGAGTATAAGAGATGAGTTGACTTACGTCTTAACAATCTGGAGCATATTATCGGGAAGTTCAAGACACTTAGGATGTCCCAGTCGCTGGCAGTCTGAGCAGCACACCGGGTCCTCAACAGTATCCTTGCACACGATGCACACTTGGAGAGGCGGTGCTCCAGATGTCTCCCCCCCTGGAGTAGACTCTTCTTTAAGCTTCTCCGGCACTACCACTGCATCTTGGCCCACTCCACCGTTAGCAACGGCGGTGGAGGTGGTAGGCAGGTCTTGTGAGTCCTGGGTGGTAACTGCAGTGTTCGTGTTTACGGTGGAAGACATTGGAGTGACCGAACGAAGCGGTGTAGGAACACTGAAAAACACATAACATAGTTATAAGTATGTATATCTACAGGTGACAAGAAAAAATAGTTCTGAACAAAAAATATTAGTATGCATAAATAGGTATGCTAAACATTTTTTCCACACGTACGAAGGCTTTGTTTTTAATTGGCTTTTAATGTTTGCGTTATTGGTGTAGTAACAGCAAGCTATTGAGCAAAATGTACCGTATGTACAATGAATGCCTTGCTTACTTTTTATCGATACAATGCACAAATACATGTTATAATAAAACGGTAGTATTATAGGTTTGAATAAATACTTCATTATATGTCATTATATGTGTATGTAATAATACTTCGTTTAAATGTTATAGAGCCAAAATATATGTCATTTTATCAGTAATAATATATAAATCGAGAGATTTTTTCCAATACAGTACATAGAATGTTTAGAAATACAAAAAATAAGATATTTCATAAATGCATTTTAGGCATATACATATATTATATAGGGTATATCAGTATGTTGTCATAATTTACATTGCGTAGTAAGTACTAAATTGTATACTTTAAGAATTCTATTATACAGAAAAATATTTTCCTTAACAAGTTTAAATTTCGAATGCTTCAAATAATATTATCAATATATATCACGCGCTATATAAATGACATTATTTAACAAGGCAAATAAATAAGACATTATATATTATTATGTACATATTATGTAGGTCCATTTGTTAGAAAACATATAACTTTATAAAAAATCTCACGCTATATAATTGATATTACCTACTTCATAGAAAAGACAAATAATAAAGAGTAAGTCATATTGCATATATGTACATATATACCAGTATAATATTAATATACATGTATAAAATGTATATAATATTATGTACTTATCTGAATAAATGTTTTATTAAGGATCTCTCACCGGTCAAGATTTCTTGGGCAAGATCCATTGGAAAACCCTAATCTTTTAAAATGATTGTCGATATCGATATTTGGCATTAGGCTATGAGCGCCAAAAAACTCAAGAACTGGGGTGTTATGAAAATTTTCTTGAGGAAAAACTTCCTCCGATTCTGGCCCGTTTGATGAAGACAATGACATAACTACTTCTATTATCTAATAACTTGTTAATACTAATTGACATATTATTTTTTATTATCATAATATAATGACAAGCAGTGAATATAGTCTTATGGCAAAAATATTTAACCAATCATAGCGAGCCTAAATCTACGTACTTTGGAGAAGCGCGACATCATACGAAATATGAGACAAATATAAGAACACAAACCCCTCCTGTGCTACGAATATTTGTCGGAATTAACTGAAACTTGACGTGTGTATCCTTAGTATCTTAATTGCTTAGTTGTACGATTATTTGTATCCTATTTAACACAATATTTTAAGAATTATGGCCATTGATCAACAGTTGATTCATCCGAGTCCAGGGATTTAATATTTACTGATTGATTAAATAGTATTTACATAGTATACTAAGCAATCACAAGAGGTAGTAGAACTATATTTCAAAATATGATAACATATCTCATAATGACTAGCACAAGGAGTAAAATAAAATAAATATTTTTTTACGCACAGAAAGTTTATATATAATATAAAAAAAACTTATAGATATCAATATTTAGTAATCAGAATGACAACAATAGTACTTATAAATAATGACATACACTATAATAACAATAAGTATTCATAGTTTTCATAAAAACTGAGAAAATTCGTAGTGTTGACAATACTTTCCTTTTCATAATTTTATGAAAAGTTTCACTGAAATTCAGGAGATTCGGTATTTCGAAAATTTAATAAACTAACTGGAATGTTCAACATTGTTAATACCCGTGACTTTTGTGTGGTTACCAGATTACTGAAATCTATCAAGTAGATTAGGCAAATGATAATAAATTTATGAAGAAATAAAAAATGCTGTATGCACTAACTGTTTTGAAATGATAGAATTAGGAGTTTCAATAAACTAGTAAAAGTTGATATATTTTACGTTATATATCATTAATAACATCATGTTACATAGTAGAAACATGTATTACCGATAAATATGATCGGGTATGTAAACAATCTTCGCTGACGGAATAAGACCATCATCCAATTAGACGTCAGTATTTTGGAGTAAAAATCACAGGAAAAATGAGATACAACACAATTATTGTTACTACAATTTGATAATAAAGATTTCACAAATTTTTATAGGTATTTAGCTCTTTATAAATAAATTATAACTACTTCATTTTATGATACAAACTTACAAGACAAACTACAACACGATATCACTGTGTTAAGCATCAATAACGAACGTCTACAATATATTTTAGACATTCCGTCGGTGAGAATTTTGTATTGACATTTGAAAACTGTATCAATCATCATTTTCAAAGTCAATATACACAATTAATAATAAAGGAGTGAGGTTCAAGTTGAAACAGTTTTCGCATAATACACGTAAGTAATAATTATTTTAGGTATAGAAAAATCAGTCTGTTAGATAATACTTGAACCTGTTTTAAATCATTGCGTGTAGATTTGTTTTGATAAAAGCTTTTACGGCTTTTCTGCGAAGAAATTGTTTGTGGATTTCGAATGATACATAATATCTATCGGACACGTACCTGCACGTAGCGGGAGTATCGGCAGCTACAGCCCTCTCTAGAGGCCGTGGAGCCGTGTAGAGACACCGATTCACCGGTAAGTAACCCAATTCACCGGGTGTGTAGGCAGTCGTACGCTGGGCAAACTGGCCCGGTATGAGTGCCACTGGATAGCAGCCGGTGGCCTCCCCTTTCCCTGGCCCTGTGGAGTAAGGTGCCCGGGTGATAAGGGGCCGAGTGACGTGGATTTGCATAGTCTGGAGGTCCCAGTAGGAGCGGCGTTCACGACGTCTCTCGCGGACCAGACGACGGTTATACTCGGCAGCGGACTTAAGAGCTTTCTGCCGAGTCAATTCGAGACGTGCGCCGCGCTCTACTCGTGAGGTCTAGTAGCCAGAGATAGTAGGCGCAAATAGAACTCAATTAAGCAGAAATTAATATAAATTCTGAACGGTCTCACTACAAATAAATTCTAAAAATAGGAAAAAAACAAAACAATACTAAATCTTATCTGCAATCTAAGAAATTTATTGAGCATCATCAATTTATTGTGTGTTTCGATGTCTGCTACAATCTTGCAAGGCTCAATAATAATGACAAAAAACTCGGTTAAAGTAAAACGAAGGAAAACCATAGATATGGAGTATTATAATCAATTCATTTTAGCGGTCTCGCTAAATTATCTCGATTTCATTAATGTTTTGCAATAATATTGTTAGGCAATCAAAAATAATATCAACGATATTGTTTGCCTTTAAACATTATAACAAAACATAAGAAAAACCGATAAAATGACGATGCTCTAATTTCGAATGAAAATTTCTTATATTGCGGATCTAGTTGGTTAAGAAATACTCTATTTATTTTATGGAACTGAGTAAACATACTTCAAATCAATGTTTGTCAAAGACGTTTAAATATTAATAAATATTATTAAGATGTTCTTTCATTCTATGTCATTCTATGATGTTTGCGCATAAATTATTTAAAATTCTCATGAGTTGTGTAACCGTAACTCCTGAATACAGTATTATGTAATATTAATATTATACAATATTTTCTAGTAAGAGATTAAAAAAAATTTAAGTCAATAAATCACAGAACATTAAACACAAAACAATGAATTAAACTAAATTAAGAACACTAAAATAACCTATCGTATCATTTATATTATATAAAAGTAATAATTATAACAAGAAAAATTATGTAGTCAATTAGATCAACAAGTAAAGAACGACAAAAGATAGGAGGAACAATAAATGGAACTAAAACGTAATAAATCCTCGAAAGCGAGAATCTATGTAGAGTTTAAGTGAACCTCACACGCGCTCCAAACAGGTAGAGGATATTGAAAGAGCCACGCGGTCGGCCCCGCTTTCGTTTACCTGATAACGTCCCGTTAGTTATTGGAGGAGGGGGAGGGGTCTACAGTGGTTCATAATTAGTCACAAAATTAGTCAGTTTGGGTTCCGGAGACACGGCTTAATAATATTAATTTAAAAGCAATCAGGGGCAATAAAGCAATAGTTGAGGGTAGAAAAAAAAAGATTGGGGAAAGTATATCGATTTGAGTTCATCGATTATTGAATAGTGTAGAGAAATATCTGAACCGCTATTTTATATTTCGAAACTAACTTTTAGTGTAACTGTAATAATCAGTTCAATGAAAATTATAATTTTTTATAGTACATAGGTATTACAAAAAAGTTTGTCTTATAAAAACCTTTTATTGTGAATAAATGTTATTAATTAAGAAAACAGCCCGACCACAGATGATTCGACCATAGTCTTCATCAGTCATTAAAATGTTAACACAATTTCTATAAAAGAAACTGCCATAAGAAATCATTAATAGTTTCTTTGAAAGTATTCTTGAAAATATTATCGATATTTGATATATGTTCTCATTGTTATTCATTTTACATTTTGTTATACTCTGTTAGTGACATAATTTAATTTGATACATATCCTATTTTTTATTATTATGTTCTTAAAATACTTAATCCTTTCATGTTAATTGTACTCATACTTTGGTTTATACAAATTTCTTTTTAAGAAATATTACCCGAGGAAGACTGGTTGAAACAGACGTCTTTTTAATATACTTTTTTCTGTGGAAAATTATGGCTATGGCAAGAAAATTATTAGAAAATATAATAACACATAACTCTAAAATGTTAATGAAAAGTCATAAAGGTATAATACGCAAAAAATACGATAATTCATTTAAAATGAAAGAAACCCAATGCAACATTTTTTGTAAAGTAAACTGGTAAAATATTGTTGTAAAGCTAGAGGGAAAAGGTAATTTGCATAAAAGTAATATATGCATTATTGTTGTGTGGAGGACAGCAATCTTTTATATTGAGCTATGGAAAGAATTAACGTAAGTATTTTTGTCAGTCCTGACCTGATACACCTCTTTCTGGCGGTCCCTGATTCGCTGAATGCGGCGCTCTTGAAGACGCTGAGCCACCTGGGCGTGAACATCAGGATAATCCCGTTCCATTAGTGCCAAGAGGTCCTCACTACGAAGGGCCGTCAAGCCTAGGTCGGCCAGAGAGGAGGGAACCAGCTCCTGTTGGATGAGCCAGGCCTTCTCATAACTATCCACTGGACGTCGGACCATATCTGGGTACTTTCGTTTGAATGATTTCACCTGCCATCGAAGAAGCGCAATAAAATATATTTGATTTATGCTTACATTATCATATTTTTGAAGGAATTTGTTACAAATTACTTATGAGATTCGTAAAAATTGCTATAACACTTTATAGCATTTATAACTACTAATACGTACTAAGTAGTATTACAAGTATTATATAATAGTATTATAAATAGTATTATATTATAGTTTGTTCTTATGGTCAGGTCGTATTATGAAATAACAATATTATACATCTTTTAGCAAAATGTATAAAACAAATCTCGTGGATTTTAACAAACTATGCAATTTAGAGTTAGGTTGACTATTTAGCAAGAAAATACATAAATATTGACTAATTAATAATTTTAGATTCAATATACAGTTGACAAAATATTTGAATACTAAACAAATAAAATTTAGATTCTATTATTAGACAAACTTAATAATACTAATTAATAATATGCTAAAACAATGAAAGCAGGAAAAGCCCGATAGTATACTATAATCTTAAGACTTACAATAAGTTAAATATATTTTCTATATACTACTAGGGAGTCTATCAAGTAGTAAGCTATCAATCATGTCTAAATTATTACAAAATAAATAAACATGAAACTGTAAAATATAATTTGCTGCAGCCTCTATATAGAAAAGATATATTTAATGCTAATAAAAGGGGATGATTAGCGCACATTAAGCATCTCGGAGACAACCTCCTGAACCATGAACCAGTCGGGTTCCATATCCTTGAGGCCGACTGTCTCCGGATCTATGTCCATCGGGGGCCATTGGTACTCGAAGGCGTCCTCCACACACATCTCCTGAGCGGCTGGAAGTCGGCTCACAACACGTGACATCTGTAGAGCTGGATCAGTGCGACTTCGGCGAACACTGGAAGAGCTCTGGAAGGGAAGAAATGCAGAGAGATATAAGTAGAGTAAAAGCGACATGTGGTCGTGATTTGTGAAGTTGAGATGGAAGTTTTATTTACGGAATGGTGTAACATATTCGCTTAAATCAGTCAACATATAATAATATATACTTTTGAAAACGGCGTATTTAATAACTTGGTTATGCATTTTGACAATAGACACGCATAATACACGAAAAAGGCACTTGTTCTATGCGATTAGCTACTTTACGATTTTTATAGAAATTTTACAACTATTATAATCACTTTAAAAAGTGCAAATGGTATTTTTTGTCATTTCACAATTGAATGAAACTATAAATACATTAAAGAGTTTAATACAATATCATAAAAATGAAGAGTGAATATTGAGCACTATCAAATAGTTGAATTATTTTATATTTAATGAAAATAAAAATGTGTTCCTAGACTTAGTAATACTTCTTAAAAACCTACAAATTGCGCAATATATACTCAAAATAAATACACTTCTACTAAATTTAAATATTACAATTAATGAATATCCTACTAAATTATTATATTATGAATACTTACATAATTACGTTCACTTTAAACACTCAAAATACTACCACACTTATTGTAAGTTGTATATTCCCTATTTAGTTCAGAACATATACAATAAAAACGAAGCGGAACAACCATGCAATTGATGTTCTATATTGATTGATTGATATATCAAGCAATAAGAACTTGCCCAGGCAATGACTTACCTGACTAGTCCCCAGGTCTACTGTTTCCTCGTCCACGCCTCCCCCACTGTCTCTAGTGTCCGGAGCTGGCGACAGAGCAAACATCACAGTGTCTTCATCGTGCTGATTGGAGGGCGGTCCAGCCAGAAGTGTCCGACAGGCAACACCCCCTCCTCCCCCATCTTCCATTGCTGCCTGGCTCCCGCTGTCCAAGGTACTACTGCACTGTACTCGTCAAGAAAGGATGGGACAGGTATTCATTATACGTATTCATGAATAATTATGTTTCATGAAAGCTAGAGAATTTAGACATAAATAATATAAACTTGTGCATCATTAAGTAGCAGTGTTGGGAAATCAATATTTTAGACTTGTTGATTGTCTAATACTGTACAGTACAAGCATAAAAAATCTGATAAACAAATCATGTACACCATTTGATTTTAATCTGCATTCTTTTTAGATTTAATTGCATAGTCTTGTTTAAAAATTTACTAAATATAGTATATTGTTATGAAATAACTGGGCAATGGATTTAATTGGTATACAAAACCAGAATAAAGTCAATAAAAATTACATTTATTAATATATAGCGCAACATGTTTTGCTGCAACAAACAGAATTATTAGTCAAGTCAAAGAGAATTTGTGAGACTACATTAGTGTATTAATTATACAAGAAACTGAACATATACTAGTGAATAAATATAAAAAAATAAGTATAAAGGTTTAATACGTAGAATTACGTAGAACACAGAAAAAATCAGAATTATATACATTACGAATAATACTTATTGAATTAAGTAATTTATGTGAAGAGATAATTAACAGATAAATCTAATTCTATACATTTAAAAATATCTAAAGCAGAAAAATCATTGAGTGTATAATTACATAAAAAACTATGAAAACATATAAAGATTGAATACGATATCTATGTTCTTTAATGTGATTATTAATATACTCAACAGAGGTATTACTAATACTACTTAAGATACAACAATTATTATCATTATTAAGTACAGAATTACTAGAGGACAATTTACTGGAAATAAATAAGTTAACAATACGCCAAAAGGTGGTATTTTCACATAAAATGTTCTAGCGTAGGTAGATTAAATCGTGATTTCTTCTTGAATTTTGGATCCTCGTACGTTTTAAACTATAATTAAATCCTGACCTTTATTTAATAGTATATAGTCAGTTTTTATATGGTATCTTGTATAAATACACTAATATAGTCTCACAAATTCTCTTTGCCTGATGATGCTGTTTGTTGCAGCGAAACATGTTGCGCTATTAATGAATTTTATTTTCCTTTACTTCATTTTAATTTTATAATATATTATAACAAACTCATTTTAGAGTTTACTAACCCTAAGCAACTATTTCGTGTATTTCAGTATGCATAATCAGACTTAAAAATAACAATTCACGTAACATGTCGCTATATAATGTTCTGGGTTTTTCTGTTCTAATTTTAGCAACCAAATCAATTGGTCAATAATAAAATTTGACTCTCGCAGAAAAATACATAGTATTACTGACTCTTAATAAAAAATTGAATAAAACTTGCAATATACAGTAATTTAATATTTTGGTTTAATATTTACTACATTGAAGTTATATTTTGATTAATAAGTTATGAATTGAATTACAAAACGTCACAATACCCAAACTAAGGAGAAATAAAAGACCTACTTCACTGATCGACGTTGGTTTGGATATCGATTCTTCGCAGATTAATTCCGAACTGGGAACCACCATCTTCCTGTCTGGAGCAGAATCGGGAATAATGGACGACGGGAGCACAGATGCAGAGGCGGCTGATAGATCGAGAACAGTTGAATCGATCTGGCTACCGTCGTCAAGGGGAGTACATGCCGTTGAGTTTACAACATTCGGCATGCCTTCTGGGTTATTCCGAACGGTGATGCGCAGGTCGATAGCGTGTGGTGAATCCTGTTCGCGTTGTAATAAACATAAACAAACGAATCAGTAATGTGATTATCTAGAGGGTACTCTTTAGAAGCTAAAGGTTTGAGACACTAATAGTTTATATATGTGTTACTTATAAACTTTTAATTTTAAATAAGTTTTTATATATTCGATAAATGGGAAGTAGATACTCATTTATATTCACAAGTTTATATACAATCATAATAAACTTTTAACCCGATCTGAATAGTAGTAGGTTCCATGTCGGATTCACAATAAAGTGTGCATTTTGTGGAATTGTAACAGAAATAAATGTATTTTAAGCATATTTAAAAATATATATCAAAATATTATACACTTATTTGATAAGCACATTAGTGTACCTCCAGATTTATAAATCAAACACGAAAATAAATTATAACAACATTGTAGACTAAATAAATTAACTAACCTTTAATGAAAATATGAATGAAGTACAATACAGGCTACATAAAAGATGGATGTAATGGAGGAAATCGAAAATTATTATAACCAAAATTTCAGTTAGTAACTTAAAAGCAAAAATTAAAAAATCAAAATTTTATAAAAAAAGAATGCAGCATTTATTTACGATTTTAATGATATATGGACGGAAATTTAAAAACAAATTGTAAATATAAAGGCAGTCTAACAAATAAACAATACTCAACAAAAATACTCCAAGTGTTAAGTATAAAAACAACAGATATAAAAATCACAGTTATTCAAATACTTCTTAATAACACAGCCAAAGATTATGAAAATATATAGAAAGTAGTTTTTAGCCACTTTTAATATAATACAAACATTAAGGAATACATTTGAAAGAAAAAAAAATAAGTGCAAAACAGAATTGAAATATTTACAGGATTTTAGATTTTTGTCACACCAACATGGCTGACTAAGTATTAATAAACTGAGTGACAAAAATGTATATAAATATGAAGAATACTAATATTACATCATACATTGAATTTACATATTGATAAATTTCTAATAAAAGTTTGCAAACCGACGTGTGAATGTGTGTTAAAATTGACTTGAATATATTTAATAATAAAATGCATATATGTGTGGATCAGTTTTCTCCAAGTCTTCAAGGGGTAATATCTGAATCAAGTGTTAGTATTAATTAAGGAAAAGTAGAAAACATTGGCCCTACAGGATAGTTTCAAAGTGTATCTCCACAGTCAATTAGTCAACCTATCACTGAATGATACAAGCTTCAGATCCCTTGTCTGATCCTGTGGACCTCTGACTCGCTCTAAACACAAGAAATGCAGACATCCATTGTTCTAGATCTGTGTCAGACTCAGCAGCAAGATGAAAGCTATTTGACGAAGAGGTCACAATCTTAAACTCTTTCTCTGAACCTCCAGGAGTTATCTGAGCAGTTGTGATATCAACAACCTTCCCATCAAGTGTCAGTTGACTACCATGGAGACTGGCGTTGACAGGAACCCAACGTCTGAGCAACCAGGTCTTGCGCAGAAGTCTCCCTGACATGTTTCCATCCTCATCTTCTCTTTCTGCATTGTTACCATCTCCATTGATGACTGGGGCTGAGTTGGTCTGGGCCTAAAAAAATTAAAATATACGACACTAATTCATTGTAAAGATTGCATTTGCTACAAATATTATAGATTTATACTGGTGTTATAAATATAATATAATAAGATTTTTGACCTATATCTTTTGATAGATATAAGTAATATAATCAATGAAATATCATTAATATTTTCTATTAGTGTTGGAATAATGGTTGCCAAAATAGTTGCATGCATTTATATAGTTAAAATAATGGTTGCATGCATTTATATAGTTAAAATAAGACTAATATTGTTCGAATAATAATCACAAAAATGGTTGATTGCATTTATATAGTTGAAATAAGACTAACATTATTGAAATAAGTGGTATGTATGTATATATATTTATTACCACATCGAGTAGCGAAACTCATAATCGAGTAGGTAACATGACAAGAAAAACAATATGAAAAAAAACAAAGTTTGCAAATGAGTCAATTTGCTAGCAGGCGCAGGGCCCACCAGCCAATCCTGCTTTCCTCAAGTTTGGATCTGGCTTTCATGACAC
>JAYRBW010120223.1:0-17145 GCA_036023295.1 Invenusta paracnida
GCAACTGACGATCCCAAATAAGGGTGAAATGCATATTGTACTGGAGTGTGCTGATGACAGATAAATCTTTTAATTTAAAGCGAATTTATTATAGTTTTTTATATTGTAACTTTTTAAGGCGGTGGAAATCAAAAAACGAACCAAAATTCCACGGGAAGATTTAGAAGATGTTGATTGGTGGACACGATTTTATGCTTCCGTTGATGACCTTGACGAAAAGGTAAGTTAATTTACACGTCTAAATAACTAATGTTTCATATTTATATTAATATAAGAATTATTCCAAATATTTTAAACAGGTTTATCTACAAACATGGGCATATATTATTTCAGATATTGTAGAGTCTCGAATTTATTATTTAAATAAACGATTCTAAACATTTCATTACTATAGTAATTAAATGAATATCTTCAAAGGGCATAAGTTAATTCACTTTTGAAATTATGAGTATGTATACTATAAAGTGTTTTAAGGATAAGTGGGCAATAAAATGTTTTCAGTTGAGCTGGAGTTTTCAATTTTAACCTGGTAACGGCAATTTCAAAATATATTCAACTATTTTTCTGAAATTAGTATTTCAGAAACTATTTTAATACTATTTCAGTACTATTTTAGTAAAATTATATTATAAAAAATCTTGTCAATTCTATTGCGTACAAAACTTCAATAGAATATTTTCAAATTGCTCTTTTCTTCGAATTATTAGCTACATATATGTATATCTCTAATTTGGTAGTTGTTAATTATTATATTGTATTAAATATATATTTTTGTGAGTAATTAAATATAATATGTAGTTGACTTTCACCATTTATGCTAATATATTTTCGTGCATTGTCAGGTTACATATAAAACTTATTACAAGTATTTAGTAAATTTTATATACCTATACCAATTAACATAAAAGTATATTATTCAATAAAATCTAAATGTTTCTTTAAGAATATTATAAGGCATTAATTTATATTTTTCTTACTATATTAATAATTGACATATTGATTAAACTGAGTAGTTAATTAGTAAATCGCATATATTATATAGCACGATAAATAATTCGATCAATAATGAAGTATACATTTTTGTCAATATCGATACTGCTGTACAAGTTAGATGGAAGCGTACAAAGATGTGAACTAAAAGTATTGAATGGATTTTAACTTTCTATTTTTTCTGTTTCTACATAATGATTAGAAACTTTAGATTATTTGGAATTATTCTAAATTGCATATTTATCACATATAATATAATCCCATTTTAATCATGTGTTTGAACATCCTACATATGTCTAACATTTCAAAATAATATTGTGACTTTTATAAGAAATTAAAAATAAATATACAAAAAAATAGTTTCAAATTTTCATTTTTCATTGAGTAATGTAACACATCGTTTATGAAATTCATAAAAGTAAGATCATTTTTAATTCATTAAATATCATCATTCAATTTATAGACTTATGAAGAAAACAAAAACTTCGTTTGTATCCATCTTGATAATACGCAATATTTCTCTTTATTTATACATATACTTTTTACATGTGAATATTAATTTTACTATGAATAATACTAACATTGTTTTATACTAGACAGAAATAATTTTATCTGTACAATTATTTATTGTTGTTTTTATTTAGAACTGAAAATATGTTACCAATAAACTGTATAATTTCAGAAAAAAAGCAAGTTAATGGTAAGCTTTTTATTTACAGTGTATTATTGATTAGGTGAATGTTAGTTTAATATTTGTTGTATTTTTATTTTTATTTCAAATCTTTTAGATAAAATCATTTATTTAATTTATTATATACATTAAAATAAATTCAGTGTCATTTCACATTCATTAATTGTTCGGTGCATTTTTTTCTACCTTTCCCAAATTGTACATAAATACTGTCCATTATTTATAAAAATTATGATTTTATATAAAAAATAATATCTAGGAATCTGTTATGCAATTAAAAATGAAATGTCAGTAAGTAAAATTAAAATATTATTTAAGCATACTTCAAATATTATTGCATAAATTTTTATAAAAATATAAATTTCTCAAAGTAATATCGTTGTATCCAATACATATAAAAACTAAAATATAAACACAAATGCATAGATATAATTTATGTATTTTGTTGAAAACAGAAGACAGTACCTTGTAGCAGATGACAATTTTTATTCCGCAACATTTTGTATATTTAATATATATGTTTTAGCTAATGAGAAACCATTCATTAATGTGTGAGAACAAATTTCAACTATATTAAAAAAATTGTATGAATACATTTCACTTTATGTATTGTATCATAAATAATTAAATATTTTAGATTAATATTAATACAAATACTAACTTAATAGAAAAATCATGCTACACAGTAAGACATTTTACGGGTCTATAAATCGTGTTTAGAAAAAAATATTTATTTTATAGTTTAGGTTTGTTGACGACGTTTTTGTAATTGGTAATTTATGTATATTACAAAACAGTCATGACATAAATCTATATAAAGTCTTGCTTATTTGTTTTCTTGAGTAAGAGCCAAAAATGCAGCATTTTAAACATTTTAAAAAATTATATGGGATTCTTCAGGAATTGTTCGGTTATTCCTTATAAATATTATTCACACGTGTAATGTAGTAAAAAATATAGGTTAGATAATTATTTAAACAATATAGTCCTTCTTTATTTATGATTATAATTAACTACGGTATATTTTATTTAGGATTTTATCCAATCTGTAAGTTTTTGTCAGTAAGAATGTCTTCATGTGATGATGTTATGTATTTTAATATAATGTAAAGTTTAGCTTACCAAACGAGAGTGACAGTTTCTAATTTTAAGGTGGTGAATAAATGTACATTCATATAAATGTAGAATACATTGTGTCTTAAAATTTGTATTTTATAATTTTAATTTAACTTTGTTTGGTTTAGTCTCGACCTAGGTATTGTTTATTCCTCGTCCACACCTCAAAAGTGTGTCCAAATTTCGTGAAAGCTTGCAAAAATGTAAAACATACATACATTCACATGTTGTTATTTTAATATCACAATATAAAAATTTGAACGAAATAAATATAGGCACTTCATTGTTATACTTACATATTCATGATATATGTCTAAATGAATAAACCCGATGTACAACCCTTCCATTTTAATGAATAGAATATGTTTATAAATAAGTTTTATAAAGAATAACTCGCAATTTTTGTAAAATTAAAGTAGTTATAACATGTTTAGAAATTAATTATTCTGGACCTTTTTGTGCACAATATTAATAGAATATCTATGCATTTATTTAGGCAACTATAGAGTCCCTCAAAGCATTACAATTAACGTTATGTTTATTACACTTCAAAAACTGATTTTATATATATTTTCAGTATATCATAATTTAGTTAATTTAAGAGTTCACTTATTGATTATTATACGGTCAATCAAATATATTGCTTTGTTTATCTGTGTGTAACATATAGCAACTGTCTTTACATATTCGAGTTTTTATTACTCTTATTGAACCTAAATTGATTAAACTGATCTATTATATTAAAATAAATTTACTAATATTATTTACATAAAAAAAGATATTAACTTAATAAAAACTCCAGTTTTTATGGGTGGAGCCAGTTGCTAAGTTGCGCTAAACAAACGAATCTGATTGACCGTAATTCGATCAATATGATTTGTTTAAGATCAAAAGGATACTATAATATTTGTGTATATTTTTCTTCGTGACATTTTCTCAATGTAAAATAACTTTTTCACTAACTACAATGTTACGTACATACCTATGTAACTTTGTTTAATCAATGTGAAAAAATATATTGATTTTTCACATACGTACGATTTTTCACAAATTTACTTTTTTTATGTGATTTTAACTCCCCTAATCTTTAACACTACCTACTTGAAATAGATATTTTTGCATAATTAAATTCTCTTAATTTAAAGCGATTATTTCTTACCTTTACTAAAGGATGGTGATTCGGAATCAGATTCAGACATTGACATATTTCAAAATATTGATGTTGATGTTAATAGTGAAGGTAAGTGTTGCAAATATCAGTTATAATAAAATAATTTTAATAAATTGTGTTCTTGTTCAACTTGCTTAACTTAAGTCTAAGCCAAAAAAATCCCTTTAAAATTGTCAATTAAAAAAAGAAATATTGTAAGCAATGTACGTATTTGTATATTTTTAGGGTGAGCCAGCAGTCCCTACGACTTTTTACAAAACGTTTATTGACAAATTTACAATGCATAATAACACTAAGGAACAACAGAAATGAATAGAAATGACAGAAGTACAAATACAGTCAGTATATTTTAAGTTACTTATTGTAGGAATCAACTTGTTTCCCATGTTGATCAATACAAATCTGGAACCGTCGGAAAGTTCGTTTGTGTATTGCTTGAAGAGTTGATACTTCAACATTTGAAAATTCTTCACTAATGACATTTATAGGTTCACCTTTATTCTGACATTTTCTGGTTAACATTTTTGGTTTTACAATGAACTAAGGTCCGCTTTCCACGCTATTTGGCCCAAAATTTCCGACCCAACGATCCGGAAACACTTTATTAAGATATTCTCATGTGACTATGCGGTGTGTGCAGGTGCACCATCTTGTTGGAAGTGGCATGTATATAATAAATGAAGTTCTTCCAAAGCAGGAATGAATTTACTGCGAAGAATTTTGATGTAGCTAGCTGCATTGATCGTTCCATCAAAAAAGAACTGTCCGATAAGGTGATTGGAGCACATAGCAGCCCACACCATCACGGAAGGCGGCCGTTGGCACACTTGTTCCCAGAAGTAGGGGTTTTGTTTATTCCAAAATACTGAATTCATAGACTTGCCATCACCATAAAACGCGCACTCATCAGAGAAAAAAACATTTTCATTCCTCTTTGCATTGGCATACTTCTCAAGAAGCGCACTGCAACATTGGATCCTGATCGGATAGAACTGCACTTTGACGAACTTCCGTGGTTTGTACCCGAGATCGTTTTTGGTAATATTCTTCTCATTGTTGTTCGTGGAATTTCAAGCTCATTCGACCATCTCCTAGTCGAAGCCAATTGGGATCAGTTATAACAGAATCATTGACAGCATCAGAAGAGTCTCCGCACTCATTTGGACGCCCAGTGCTCTTTTTGTCAATGATGCTTCCGATCTCAAAAAGCTTATTCATCCATTGCAGTATGACTTGCCACTTAGATGGTTCTGCATCATACTTTTTTCGTAGTTTCTCCTTAACAATACGCATTGTTTTATTTTGGGTTTTTATTTGGGTGATCAGTTTCATATAGCCATGCTCCAGCTTGAACGTGGTAAGGAATTGTTTATGGACTTAAATCAACCATAATTATAATAAGGTAAGCCATCATTGTTGAAATATAGCCTATAGAAATCAATAAATTCTATGGTTACGAATTATACCCACCCGGTGGTGTGATTAAAATAATATCAAAATCACATAAATAAATCTTTGAATATTGTTATTGCAATGTTATTATGCATTGTAAATTTGTAAATTAACGTTTTGTAAAAAGTCATAGGGACTTCTTGCCTACCCATCCATCCATTAATATGGATTAGTAACACTAACAATGTGGAATTGTGAACTAAGTAAAATTCAAAGTTAAGTAGTGTAAATAATATTTCTTATATATCGGTTGAAATTTGCATTTTCTCATCTACTTGGCATAAACAGGACAATATTTTTACGAATGAATATAATAAATGCAAAAACATCTATTTAATAATTTCATATCCAATTAAATATTTTAACAAATAAGTTTAAAACATGACTTGTTAAATTATTTTAAATAGGTATAAATAATAATTAAATATCTATGTATATGCAGAGTGAAAGCTGATAAATGTTAGTTAATGAACATTAAATACCTAATTTTAACTATATTCTATTAAATATAGAATACCTTACAAAATACTAGTAATATAAATATAAATATAATATTATAATATATTATATCAACATTAATATTTTTCTATAAAAAAGTCCAATATTATAATTTATCGCTAATGAAATTTATTGAAATAATTGCAACAAGAAATATATATTTTTAAATGTGCTTAATTACATTATTACATAATTACATGCATACATAACAGAATTATATAAAATCGCAAAAATAAACTTAATTATTAAAACGAATTAAAATATATTAACTTCATTATTGTTATTTATTTATCATTATAATTATTTATTAAAGACATTATCTATAAAATTAAGAACTGTGTTTAAAATATCTGTGCTCTTTAATTTTTTATTAAAAGAAACACATAATTAATGATTTGTCAGTTAATTAAGTACCTGTCGGTTTTTACCCAGTTTTTGAAAATACATTTTTGGAAATATTATGATATGTTGTCGGTTAAACAGCGTTTGGGTTGCAGTAGCCCCCCTAATATAAAAATGGCGGAGCCGACCATGTTATGTTATTGGAAATGAATAACATATCTTCAATTATTCTAAAACACAATTATATATTAAATTGTTCATATTCCGGATGATTATATATGTGTATATGTTGTTATTTTAAAATGTTTATATCTGATAAACTAATTATGCATAATAGCAATCTCAAGTATTCATTTTAGAAAGTGCACATTATATATAGGAGAAATTGAAACTAAAATGTGAAGAAACCAAACTGACCTAGTAAAATAGTTTAAATGTTAAATATATCAGCCTAATGTTTTCAAAGTTTTAAGATTTTATTTTCTTTAATAAAATAAAAGGTGGCTACTAATATTTTGTTATCTAAGTATATGTAAAAATAGATACCTTAAAAGTCTTTTTGATTTTCATATTTGCACACAAGCCGATGACAAAGCGGGTCTTCTTGAGATTCCCGAGTATATCGAAGATGAGGATGGAAACGGCAAAACAAAAAAGAAGAAAAGAAAGAAGGGGAAACGATTATTGAGGAAAAAGACCAAGAAAGTTAAAGGTGAAAACGACAAAAAGAAGGACAAGAAAGGAGGAACGTTGTCCCGTCTACCATTTGGAAAGGTGCGTAATTATTTCAATGTTTATATGCATTTATACTGTATGTACACACATATACATTTATCAGTAATATAAGATAAATAATATTCATTGTGTATATTGTTCTACTATCTTAAATCTGTATGAATGTAATTAGTGCTTAGCTAATCTTAAACTTAATGTTCCGCCAAGTAAGGTCTAGATATAGGTGCATCATACATTTTTTAAATAATCTTATACAATTAACAAAATATTTCAATGTTAAATAATAATAGGTTATTTAAAATGTTCTTATATTTTCTGTTTTACCAAAAACACAACACAATTTTATAATTATAAGCTTTGTGCTATTTAAATACTTTAACATTTCTGAAACATTTAATTGTAGAAGGACAGTGCGAAACAATTTCGAGAAGAAGACACCGATGAAATTGAGGAAGCCACTAACCAGGAAGACACCAGCTGGATTGAGCGTATGACGGTAACCATAAGCAACCAAGAAAATTAAAATAACTAAATAACTAATAATTAAAATAAATTGATTAACATAATAAACAAAAAGAAAGCAGTTCATAATAGAAATGATATGAAACAAAAATAATTTAAGTTGAACTTTATGATAAAAAGGCCATACCACAATGTTAGACACTAAAATTGTCTATAATTTTATTTTTCTAAATTCCATTATAAACAGCATGACGCTATGTTTTTTCTCTCCATTTTCAAATTCCATTAAAGATAAACTCAGTATTTTATTTAACATTAATTGTTCCAAAACAATCGGGAAATAATCATGAAGTTGACGCTATACTTCCATATACTCGCATGTGTAGACCATATATATGCGTTTTATAAATGGGAAAATATTTAGGCAGCTTCGTTCTAAAAGTTATAGATCATAATCATTGGCCATTTTTAATGACTGCCAGTGGCTGTCTGTGTGTTATATAAAACAGTGACTTAAAAAGCTAAAAAAGTAATACGCACGTATATGTGTCGCAATAAAATGAAACCCTTTTATTTGATAAAAAAAGCGATAATTTATTTCTAGAGTTATCAATATTTGATAACTTCAATATAGTTTTATGAAATCCATAATTGCTCCATAAAATGAGCATGCTATTAGAGTAAGATATAAAATTTAATATACGATATATGCCCAGGGGTGCATTATTTGACTCAAAAATATTTCCATTATTATTTCAATATGTGTATATATTGTATATGGTATATTATCTTGTATATTGCAAAATGTTAGAGATAAAATTGATTAAAAAATTTGTTTTACCTAAAATTTATATAAATTATAATTAACAAGCAAACGAATTTGTCAAAACAACATTTTTACCAAATAAGAAGACAATAACGGATTCAGAAACGATACTTTATTCCTGAGACTATAATTAAGGTATATGGTGTACCAAACATTCCCCAGTCAGTGTCCTTGATAACTTCTAAACAATTACAATAAGAAGTTGTTAAAAGATATGAACGAGTACATTTAATAATGTGTGCTTCATGGATAAACAATAATAATAATTGAAATTCTATTGAATATCGATTATTGTGTATGTACAGTTTTATACTAATATTTTTTTACTGTATTGATATTTAAACTATTATATGAAAACTTAAAAGTTTGTTATAAAACAGTTTTTATTAGTTAAATAAAAAAATTGAATGTTCTCTTCAATGTACGAAAAAATGGTCTAGATATCGAAACATTTTTCCTAAAATGAATTTAATGAATTTTAAATCATTTAATTCATTTTTCCTAAAATGAATTAAATGAATTTTCCCACAAATACTTAATACTATTTTATTAATACTCATTTTTCTGAAAATACGTTTAATACAACGAATTTAATATGACGAAAATATACAACTACTATTATTAAATTCATTCAATTAAATTCAATACGTGTAAACTTAATATGAGTAGAATAGATGTGTAATATTGCTCTAAGGTGAACACAATTTCTTTGAACAGGTTAATTTATAAATATTAGAAAGTTGTAATATATGTTATTGTTTCTTTCCCAATTTAAATAAAATGTTATTCCTCAGATTTATCCCTGTCCATTGGAGGAAGTGAGTGCTTATGAAGGTTTCAACACTTTCACTCGAACATTCTCCCTTTATAAGGGGAAGCAGGAAAACGATGAAGAACCACCAGAAAACAGAATAATTGGCTCTTTTAAAGTAAGAATCCATCAAAGCAATGTATCTGGTACTATAGTTAGATATTTAAAATGGGTCCAATAATTAAATACGCTTTTTTATATTTACTTTATTTACAGTTTTCAATTATTTGTGTGTATTGCTAAATTCCCTATAGCCCTATGTAACAAAAGAAAATAAGTTTTCAAAGTAATTAACACACATAAAATATAAATACTCGTATAATACGTAAATGAATACATGTGCAAATACGATCAATGTTGTTTTCTTTTTTATAATTTCATTTGTATTTTTCAAATATGAAACTAAATTATTGATCAACTATACACTTAAATCTCAATTTTATTGGTGAATAAACGTTATGGTTGTTTTGTTTTATAGGGAAACATTTTAATATACAAAATTGACGAAGAAGAATTCAATAAAGAGCTTGACTCATCATCTCTATTTCTGCACAAGGACCTACCCAGCAATGAACCTGTGTCCCTTATTGTTAGAATCTACATTATACGGGTATGTTCATCACTGATAAAGTATACTTCTTTTACTTTATTTATATGTAGCTTTAATATATGGTAATTAAATTTTGTACTAATTATATTTTTTAATTTCAAGTTAAAATATCACAGAAATAGATGTCAAAACTTTTTGGATTATTTATTTTCAAATCATTTTTTAAAATGCTCGCCGATCCAATTTATCTATATTCAGACTTAAAAGACAATTGCATAATTATGATATACCTCAATATATTATATTCCTTAAAAAGTAACTGTAGTCATTTTAATATCATCATATACAAGGTGTTTAAAAAACTTTAATCTTATGATAAATTATAGTAATACAGCTATAATAAGAAAGGTTACGATCAATTTTATTCTATAGTTTAAATGTCTGCTAATTTTTAAATTAGTAGTATAAAATGGAAATTTAAGTAAAGCACTTAAGGAGAAAACGAGTCCAAAACAAATTATGATTCTTTTCATTGATGTCCGTCACTTCAGGCCAACGACCTCCATCCCACAGACCCAAACGGGAAATCGGACCCTTACGTTGTGATCCGGCTTGGGAGCCGCGTAGTGAACGACCGCGAGAATTACGTTCCCAAACAACTCAATCCCGTGTTCGGCAAGTGCTTCGAAATGGAGGTGAAGTTTCCACAGGAGTCCTTGCTGGTCATCCAGATGATGGACTGGGACTTCGTAAGTGGTGATGATCTCATTGGTGAGACCAAGATAGATCTGGAGAACCGCTACTACAGTCGCCATCGGGCTCTATGTGGCCTTCCAAACACATTCGATATGTGAGTTTAACTGTTAAGAATTGAGTAGGAGGTCAACCTGAAGTATGACGTCTCATTTTGTTTTGTCTAAAAGATATTTATCAATGTCAAAAATGTTGGCCAAAATCTAGAAATAAAAATCATAACAATTTTATATTTTTTGCTGCAAGCAGAAAATTTGAACAAAAATAAAGTATTGAAAATGTCTAAATCTGAGTGAAGGATAGAAAAAATAAATTAGATTGATGCAAAAAATACTACTAGATTGTTTAAAAATATATATTTTTAAGTATACAAAATAATTATTTTGAAAATAGATTATTTGTGAATAATGCGTTAATACACGTCCAGGTAATAAATGCGAAATAAACAATTGTTAATGTTGTAAATGTTACGCAATTTGAGCGATACAGTATCGAAGTATATATTATGTAAAATCTGTTAGCATAACAAAATGTTATCAATAATAAATTGTTTGGAACTTTGATCTTGCATGAAACCAGAGAATCAAATATTCTTTCTTTATTTAAATAGTAAGTTGGTTTATCAAATTCTAAATATTTATATGAACATTTTTCTCACTCATATAGAAATGGCTTAAGCGAAGTATAAATAATTAGATTAATTGAAATTACCTACATTATTTTATACTTTGCTATAAGTTAAAAGGTTGAACAATTACTTACACAATATGGTCAGTCATCTATTATTATTAGCTAATATATTCATGATAATGATAATTTGATCTTTATAGATTCCACTCATTATTTTACGTGTTGATCCTAATTTTACTTCTATTTAACAAGGAACGGATACAACAAGTGGCGGGACCATCAGACCCCATCACAAATCCTCTCCCGTTTATGTAAGGAACAGAACATGGAGCCTCCTAAATACGAGGCAGGCTTAAACAAAGTCACCCTTATGGGAAAAACTTTTCACGCAGACTGCGAAGTTGAGAATGAAGCGGGTAATAAATTGTTTTTTTCTGTTTTACTATTTTTTGCTTAGAAAAAGTAATGTGTTTATAAAAAATAATTTTTGAACATTATTGCCAGCATTACCCTCGGATTTCATTTAGTCAGATCGCAATTACGCCAATATAGTAGAATAGTATTAAACCCAAGAAAATGTACTTACTTCATAACTGCCAAGTTAATGAGATGTTTGTTTGCGGCCAAACACTAAGCAACACAATTTGGTCTGATCTTAACATTCAATTGAACGCTCAAGTTCAACTAATAACTTTTAACAACTAGTAACTCTTAATTACCACTAACATTTAATGGATTTGCGATGAAATAAGATATTCGATTCCCAGTATTGAAATTAAAGTATTTCTTTTAAAATGTACTCTCCATAATGTAAAATGTCAAAATGCAATGGGTAATACAGCCAATTTAGATATATTGGTAAACGTATATTTTTGTAACACAAAAATGTCTTTAACTTTATTATTTCATTTATGTGGTAATTGAAAATCGAAATATGATATTTAAAATCTATATTCCATATATATTGGAACTCTCCGAAGTATATATTATATTATATATTATTACATATTATACACATTAAATTCTATAAATAACTGCAGAATAATGTTATAAACTTAAAGATTGGATTATAACTAAAGAGGCCTTATGTGGGAGGTAAGCTGCTTGAGGGAAATGCGATTTATATGGTTATAAATTTGAAGGGTATTATATAATTTGTCTTCTTTTATATATCTTCGTCTAAAAGTTATAATACTGATCTATGTATATTGATCTATATAATTATATAGATCAAGTTTATATAAGCTATGTATATTTCCATACATATAAGTTACACACCTTTTTACTGATAAATTATTGTGAGTATATTTAACATACACATACACATACATATCCATAACTATTCATGATAAAACAATATTTTGTTTGTCAAGAAATAAAAAAAAAATTTAAACATAGCAAAGAATTATACTGTTAAGTGTTACAATATAATTTAGCTCATATTTTCAAATTGATTTTTATTTGAAATGAATATTTAGTCCGTGGGCCAGGACCCAAAAAAGGGTTGCCGGTACCCAAAAAGAAGAAAGATATATTGTTACATTGATACATAGTAAGAAATCTATGAATGTCTAGATTCCAAACCAATATGATAGACATCACCATTTGGTAGCTGGAACAAATTATTTCATTTTTCTCATTTCCCATATTAAAGAATAGGAAGATTTTCTTGAGTTTTTGTTTTAACCTAATTTTCATGAAAATGCATATTTTAAAGAAAAAATATGTATTAACTATTATTTATAATAAAATGTTACATATCATTTTGATAATTTAAGCGTTTTATACATATTACAAGTAAAATTATACATATAAATTACTATAATAACTTTTCAGCTGCATATGAATATACAGTTCTCAAGTCTATTTTAGGCTAATTTTCACTATAAAAATGGTTTTGGAACCATCTTAAACAATTTCTAGTTGCTAAATAATTTAGTCAATGCATTTTAAAATGCTTGTAATATGAGGCACTTAGATAAACAATATGATATGCAACATTTTGGCAAATCATATGGGAAATCAGAAAAATTTAAGTAATTTGTTGCAGCTTCTAAATGGTGATGACAATCACATTTTCTTAGAATCTAGACATCAATGGCTTTTTAACGATGTATAATATTCTTCTTCCTTTTTTGGGGTACCAAAAATATTTTTTAATTTCTAATAATAATCTATATTTATTTTAAAATAATAATAATATAAACAAAATGTTTTTTTGTTTTTTCAATATTAGTAATTGTCGAGGCAAACTGCGGTACCGGCTTCTGTTGTTAGCTGCGAGTCCACTTATTTGGTTTCTTTATCAACTACAACTTAGTCTTTAGCAGTATATAAATGGGACTTCCTATATGCTTCATTTTACATCAATTGGTGGTATACTACATCGATTTTACAGCAGTACGAGAGGAGTGGACTTCAGTGAAGACCAAACAAGATCAAAATGATATGTTGAAAGTAAATATTTTATTAAAATGCTTGTTACTGGTTGTTTATATATATATAACTATAACACTTACATATGGTATACATAATTTAAATGTTTTTATGATCATTATCATCATCAGTACTGTTTTCTGTTTTCTTATTTCTTATTACTAATAAATGTCTAGCAAAAATTGCTAATTGTATGGCGGCCGAGAAGGATCATGCAACAAAAATGTAAGAATATAGTGAAAATGTTGACATATTCGTGTAAATGTAGACATTTTCGTGTAAATGTGGACATATTTGTGTAAATGTGGACATATTTGCAAATATGTGGATATATTACTGTAAATGTGGACATATTTGCAAATATGTGGACATAGGTATTCGTGTAAATGATCCTTCTCGGCCACCATATATATTTGCAAATATGTGGACATATTCGTGTAATGATCCTTCTCGGCTGCCATATATATTTTCAAATATGATGTGAATGGGGACATATTCGTGTAAATGATCTTTCTCGGCAACCACATATTTGCAAATATGTCCACATTTTTACAAATATGTCCTCATTTACATGAATATGTCCATATATTTGCGAATATGTCCACATTTACACGAATATGTCCACATTTTCACTATATTCTTACATTTTTGTTGTATGATCCTTCTCGGCCGCCATATAATTGTTTACATTTATTCACATTTAATTAAATAACTTATTATCATATCATTTATTTATTTATTTGTAAATTCTACTTCACTGTAAACAACACAGTTATGTAGAGTATAGTTGTATAGTTGTATATAATAAATATTCATTTGCAAAATGAAAATCGAATCCAAAAACATCTAAATTATATATATTATAATATTTTGCGATTGAATAAAAGTTGCGGCTTATACAATTTCTGGTCTACTGTCGTTCAATCAGAAACTAGTATTTTACTTCCAGTTGACTGACGTGCCTGCTCTGAGTAATCAATTGTTTTAACAATCACCTGACTTCTCTGCTCTGTGCAGTTGTGACGCCAGCCTCTGAATTTAGGGGGAGTCTAGCATTTTAGGGGCGCCTGAAGGGGCCGCACCTACAGTATCTCAAGATCACCAGGGGGTCTAGCCCCCTCCCCTGCGTCGCCACTGGCTCTGAGTAATTATTTATTTAAGAAAACACACCCAACTGGATGACAGCTCGATTGAATGTCAATCGGCGAATTAGTCACTCAATGTTTACAAACGCTTATCCTAAATCAGGGGCTTTGGATATTCTTTTTTAATAAGATTATTATTGAAAATGTCACTACATACTACATGTACATGTATAACTGATACAAACCACCATTAAAAAAACTTAAAACATTAACCATTAACAAATTATGGATATCATTTTCAGTTTCTAGAATTCCATAAAAATTTATATATATAATTGTTTTCTGAAAGAAATTAACAGTTAATCATCAATTATAGTTTATAATATAGTTTAGTTAATATATAATTAGTAAAATTAATTTTCAGTATTATATATATAATTATAATGAAGTATCAATTATACCAAATTCGGGATCTTCATTGACCAAAAACACTAATACTGTGTGTTAAATTCAGATATACATATTCTCGGTAACGAAATTGAGCACTCTTATTACCTGATATCGACATTTTCTATAGGTTTAAGTCCGATCCTAAAACTGATTACTTATTCAATTACAAACCACTAACTATGCTTTTCCTGATCCTCCGATCAACTTTTGAACTATGATAAACCTTGTCAGACAGTGTGTGTACAAGTCAAAATGTGACGGGCATTAAGCTCTATGATGTTCTATTCGTACAATAAGCTCGTAAACCACTTCATAAACGATTTGACAGTCAAGCGTGTAGTAAGAATGTAAAAAATCTATTTTTTCAAATGAAATTATGTGGACGTTTCTTTACATACCCTTTCTTTGCGGCTGCAGTGTCTACGAACATTAATTATACATATATTACACTAAAATACAAAATAAAAGTGTATAGTACTCACAGTAGTATAAGGAATTTATTTAATAATAAAAAGATAATAACACAAATTATCACATTATTTCTTTGTGTAAAATCTATTATTTTAAATAAACACAGAATTTCTAATATCTTCAAAATTTTAAAAATAGTCTAAGTTTGAGTGCTGGAAGGTATACATATCTAGTTATAATTTATAAACATGTATTAATGTTTTCATTACTTGAAGTTTAGTAAGAATTAGTAAGAATTACATTTACTTTATCTTTGAAAAAAATGTCGTTATGTTAAAATAAAAATATTATTTCTATGATACAACTAATCACTTGACAGGCGAAGTGAAGCAGTCTAACGAGCCACTGGCCTTGGAAGTCCTCAGAAACTGGAGCCAACTTCCAAAAGGCTGCGAACTTGTTCCTGAGCATGTGGAGGCTCGGCCCCTCTATAATCCCGAGAAGGCCGGGATCGAGCAAGGACGCCTCGAGATGTGGGTCGATATGTTCCCAAAAGAGCTTGGTTCCCCGCCTAACCCAGTTGATATTAGTCCCCGCGTTCCCAAATCCTATGAACTTCGGATCATTGTATGGAACACGGAGGATGTGATTCTTAATGACGACGGTATGCTCACTGGGGAGAAGAGCTCGGATATATTCGTAAAAGGCTGGATGAAGGGTTTGGGTATTGACGATCAGGTTACAGATGTGCATTACAGGTGAAGATTATTCATGTGTAAAGTTTAAAATATAATATAAATATAATATTTAATATGACCACAGCTCTGAAGCTGTAATTACCGCTTTATATTCTCGTTTAAGAAAATTTTAGTTTCTTAAACAAAGCTAATAAGTCATTGTGAATTATCAGTAAGACCCAGTAAAGTAACAGTAAAAAATTATATAAATGTATATATAATATACTTTCGTTATAAATCTTTCGATTAAAGAGTTTCATATTTAAGATTTATACATTTTTCATCTCATTTTCTGAAAAGCATTTTCTGAAAAATTATATAAATCAACCAAATTAACAACTATATTCATAATTGACAAATTCCCCATAATAAGTTTTATGCTAACTAACTGTTTTCTAAAAGCTGATTAAATGACATCTTTAATGTAATGCGATGTTTTGACTACATACATTTGACTACTACATACATACATGTATTATAATATAAAGTATACACAATACATCCATTAAAATTTACGTGCCTAAAGATAAATCAATTGATTTTATTTTTTTGTATTATAAAATAGAATATTTGTTATGCATATGCAAACATTTATTCATAGAAATGTGTAACTATTCATCGAAAAAGTATAGCACATTTGCGATTATGATCAATTCGAATAAATTATATATGTACGAGTAACTAAACAACTTGCATACCAAAATAATTTCAATTATCCTTTTTCTACAAAATTGTAAAATTCAATAGAAATTATAGGTAATTAGGAAATAATATGTCCTTCGAATATAGTAAATACAACACCAGTGACACCAATTTCTATAAAAACTAAATAAAAAATCTATTATGACTGTTTTGAAACACTACCTATGGGTCGTATTCATGAACGTGTTTTGACTCAAACTCAAAACACAACAGTGTTTCCTATAAAACACAACTTTGTTTTGAAACTAATTTTAAATTCATCAAGCGTGTTTTACATAAAACACTGTTTTGCTTTAA
>JAYRBW010120234.1:0-17144 GCA_036023295.1 Invenusta paracnida
GGAAAAACAAACATGGAAACTTCCAAGTCCTACTCGACCGTGGGCACAAAGAAAAGGACTCACCTTGGAATCTGCAGGAAAAAAAGCGATAAAACAGAGGACAACATTAAACTAGCAGAAAAAAGCCTAGAAAACAATTTGGAATTTGATGTGGTGATCTATACGGATGGTTCCGCACTGGATAGTTGCAAAAATGGAGGAGCTGGAGCAGTGATAACCACTGGCAGCATGAAGGACCCAATTACATCGAAAGTATCAACGCAGCGGCTGGCAGATGGTGCTCCTCGTATCAGAGTGAAATAGTAGCATTAATTATGGCGCTAGACTGGTTGATAGCCCATCAAGACTGGAACACGGCCAGAATTGCAACAGATAGGCAATAAACAGTAAGGAGTCTACAATCTATCAAATGGTCCTCCAACAACAACTTATTAGTAGAGGCTACCACGAAGATCGAGGAACTGACGTCGAGAGACAAGAAGGTGTGCATCACATGAATTCCCAGCCACTGTGGGATAATAGGAAACGAATCCGCAGACAGAGAAGCAGCAGCAGGTAGCGCCAAAGACCAGACCGGTATAGGATAGCTTTTGATGTGGCCAAGGCCAGATGCAAGAAAGCATTGAAAGAAGGAAAGCTCACACACAATAAAAGTAAAACTATTTTTGAGAATAACAACATTAAATCGGACTGGGAAAAAGGGCTTAGTAAAACTGACATCATTAGCTTTAGGAGTTCAGAACAGGGCATTCAACGGAACTTCAAGCTTACCGAAAAAGAATAGGACTTTCAGATACGAAGGAATGCAGAATATGTGGCGAAGCCCCTGAGTCGACAGAACACATTCTCCTCCAATGCCCTAGCCTCACCAATCTCAGGAGGGCAGAAGAAGTCTACAGCCTTCACCACCTAACCCAGAAAGCTTCCAAATGCAAAAGAATCTGGGATAAATTTAAAGCCTTAGTGAACCAGGCTCTTTATAGGGTAATCAAACAAACAAACAGCATCAACAACCACTACTACTGGGAAGAAGAAAACAACCCCTACCGCGCCGAAGAAACCTGCTCTGAAACGCATATGGTGCAATGGCCATAGACTCCATGAAGGATTTCGCAGAGCTTAGGCAAGGAGATTGATGGAGGAGGGATTTATGTTCGATAACGACGAGTACGACGTATGTGGTCATGCTATGCCAGTCTAGTATTTGCCGACACTAACTATCCTTTTCCTCCTTATCCATATTTTACTGAGTATTCAGAGATAGATCCAGTACGTACATTATGCTTAGAAAATATTTAACTATTGAGATAATTGCTCAATGTTAGACACTCATTATTGTACTCTAATTTAAATGTTTTTATATACCTATCAATTATACGTTTTGTCATTCTGCACTATTTTTCGTTTTTAATTTGCCTTATGCATCTTGGATAATATAGAAAATGAAAAAAAGAAGTTAATTAATAAAAACAAGTCCATTTGATTCATAACAAGTACAAATAGAATATCTCACTGCTAAGTTGTTGTGAGCATTACATTAAATACATAAAAATACATTAAATAGTGGAGCATCAATCCTTTCACAATTGTTTGAGATACTTGAAGTCCTAGTGTAGAATTCTTAAAAATCTTAAATATACCAGTAAATAGCATTGCTAGAGTCAGACACATAGATAGAATAGCTCTAATGAGCACATAGAACATTACTACTATATAAGTATATATCAATAATAGGACTTAAAATTACACAGACAATATTATAGATGATAATTGTTGTGAAAATTTGTAAACACAAGACCAATTATATTTATAAGTTATCTATAAATTGGCGAATATATGCGTTTAGTTAAACCTCTGAGGAATATTAAAAGTCTTTTTCACCCCCACGTATATGAGCTCAAGTCACCCATCGGTTTAACCAAGTTTTTCAATACGTTCGATTTCGGCCATAGGTGTATTGTAGTATCAATGTGTGTACCAGCTTTTTAGAAAAATGTTCCAATTTCCCATTATCGGATAAGCTCTCATTGATTTCCGTACGATATAAGTAGATAAGTAAAGGTTTCATATTTGTATAGGGAGATACGGTCTAGGTCTGTATCCGAGTCGGATTCACCCAGTCCCTCATCACTACTGCTATTCATTTTAATCCCCCTAACCCTGCTAACTGTTTGTGTTTATAGACTACCGCTCTACCATAAAGAAAAAAACCCAATATAGATGTTGATGTGTTCAAACTCATTTTATTAAAGCATCAATAGTAGTAGTAGTAGTACAATAAACTCTTCTTACAATAGGATAAGTGTCGTCTAAAAAATTGTATAATAATATAGTCACCATTCCGGGTAAGTGTTCGTACAATCACCGTCATAGGCAGCTTACTCACAATTTTTTCCTATAAGTAGTACAAGCAATAGCCGCAACATAGTGTTGTTAGAGAACCCTGAATAAAAGTAGAGTTAAATGTCTGCACCCAATAGTACAGTTTATTTAACCAATGTTGTACACGAGGTGGGGCAGCTGTCCAAACGAGTCGAATACCTCCCCATGTTCATTGGGGAGAAGAACGCATGTAATCTAATGTTGACCGGGGAGATTGTCAGAATCAGTATTGACTATGAGGCCAACAGCCAACAGGTTTCCTGAGTCCAGCAGGGAGACGATTTACATGGTAGACACCCAGAAAATGTTTGACCAAGCGGAAGTGCTCACAAAGGCTCATAAAGCGAAGCAGTTGATTTGTATAAAGCATCCAAAGCTACTTAAAGTCCATTAGCACTTGACGCTGACGTGTGATTCCCACCTTTCCGTCAAAACAGCCATAATGATTATGTTGATGGACTCGGTAAGAACCTTACCAAACTTGAGCTTCAATCGAAGATTTCCTGAAAAGTGAGAGTGTTGAAATATAACTCGTACATAGTAAGCTTTAAAGGTTCAAACAGCCTGACTGATGAAGACGGGCTTATCTGATATTGTCCAATACTATCTTATCTTTGGCAAGGTTGACGCCTGCGAGTGAATCATTGAATCGGATTCAGAGAGATATTCTGGTCGGGAGGAGTAGATGGTGAGTGATTCAGCAGAGGTGCAGAGCCGGGTTTTCATTCTAATAGGGAGGAGAGGATGTCTTGCATAAGAGAATGAAGTAATATTTGAGAGTGTGTGCTTACTTCTTACGAACATTTTCCATCGTTTTCCCCAACATGTTTTTTGACTTGTAGAAATCCATCTCAAACGTAGATAAAGCTTGTTGACGTTGCTTGGAATTATAGAAAATGTAGGTCTCGAAAAATGTTGATTGCTTGAATTTCAGAGCTCGATGCACCTTCGTTGCGTTTTTGAGCTTTCCGTCCTCCTTGAGTGTAAGAACGCGAAATCCCTCAAACATGTCAGCCAATTGGTAAACATCAAACTTAAGGTATGCAAACATGTAGTCCAACAGCCTAGGGTATCCCATACGAGTTGGGCCTGCTCATAGTCGTCAACGCTCTGCACTCCTTCTGAGATAGGCTGTCGAAAAATGCCTCCCTCGGCGATAGTGACTGATTCCTCAAACGAGCGGTGCCTGTGAGGTAACTGTAGGGGAACATCTCTTTCCGGAGGGCAATCTTGGTAAAGTCATCATCATCATCATCACTGAAGAAGAGTTGGCGTGGGAGGGATAGTTGCTGGGCGAGAGATTCCGTACCAGGGAGTCGAACAACGGCATCACGAATTATAGTGAGTTCCAGAAGCCTATCTTCATAGTGCGCGTGCAGGGAATTTCGTTGCTATTGGAGACTTCCTTCTCCATTGCAAAGTTGGCATCCATAGCCATGTATCGCTCCTTCGTCTGAGTGATTAATGAGACTTCCCATCCAGCGACATGTCCAAGAGCCTTTGCGCAGATTATGTGATTGTCATAACCCCAGAAGTTGGGGGAAAAGGTGGGGAGAAAGTTGTCTCAAAGTCTCATCTTCCCATTACACTATTGATAAGCTGCTCCACGATATTTACCTGAAATGAAAGTTGAAGAAATGTATTATAGAAAGGGATAGAAAGAGAGAGTGAGATTAGAAAGAGATTAACTTACCGGTAAGATGGTCATGTTCACAGACTTTCCAGCGCTTCATTGTCGAGTCATTTTTGTTGAAATGAGAATTTCATATATATAGTAGCGGGTTCACAAACAATGATCTGTGATGTCCCCAATAGTCATTACAACATTGTGATTCCCATGTTGGCGGCTGCCTTGTAAGTTATTATCCTCCTCCCACTCGAGTAGATTGATGAAGATAACCGGGCTCAATTTCTCAAAGCGGGGAATATCACCTGCAGTGATGGGATAGGTTAAATTGTCAAAGTTGAGCTCATCTTCTCATTGTTTGTAGGTTGAATGGTAGTATCTATGCTGCTTGACTCCATCATAGTGGAGTACGAAAAGCACCGCATACTTTAAACAGTCCTCTCATATCCCATTGTTCACGTTGACTAATGCTCTTTTGGCTTTTAGTCGGGGAGGGAGTTCAGTATAGCTCTTCCAACGTCTCTTAGAGATACTGGGGTATTTGACAATCATCATTTCAAATCACTCCACCGATTTGATGACCCAGTACGATCCATTCTGAATAAACTCCTCTACTAGCCGCAAGAGACCTTGATACATAAAATCAAAGAACGTAGAGTTATTCACAACTTCTGCTGCGATAGAGAAAAGTTGTTACTCAGACTGAAGGATCACTATTCCTCTCTGGAGGATGCAAACAGCCAGGACAGGGTGAACTTTGCATTTAATGCAGCCGTTGAGTAAGGGTGCTTGTTGTCTCCTCAATCGGGGCTCTTATCGAAATGAGAAAATCTGGAGGCTGGATAGGAGGATTAGTGGGCTCAAATCGTACATATCGTAGTGCGCCATTAAAGGAAGATGATACACAAGATCAGTGAACGTTGTCATCGTGATAATCTTCAATCGGAGGTATAGTGTTGGGGTGGCATGACTGTCTATGCTTAAAGAGCTTACTTTTGGTTTTCAGATCAACTGAACACTGGCCACAGATGAAAGAAGAGCAGGGCTGTACTGTAGCTTGCGGAAGAATCAGAATTTGTCGGAGCAGAGCAGGGCTGTTGCAATGAGGAGATATTTGGCTTAGCGGATGGGTGAATGGACAGGTCTAATGGTTGATCTATATCGAGTAGTTGGTTGAAGAAATGGTTGAACTCTTGAATGTCACCGTCAGTATATAACATTTTGAAAGAAAGCTGAAAGACATGACCGTTCAGTAGGAGACGAAAGGGTAGAATGAGGTGTAACGATCGCGCGCGTCCCTTTTATACTTTTTCAGTCGCTTAATTGGCTAAGGCCTTACTCAAAATTTGATTGGTCGGGAAGGGGAGGCAGGGGGCAGGGGCAGGAGAGGCATTGGGGGTGCAGGGGGTGGCCAGAATTCACTCCCTGGCCCTACTACTTTGTGCGATAATTAAAATAAACTTACGAAATATTTAAATATATATGTTTAGTTATAATAAATGTTTTGACTATCTAGTAACGTAACAATGCAATGTTTGGAATATAATATTCACGATTTTAGCATTAAGAAATTATTATAATTTATCGTATTCAATTTTCTATAAATTATTAATATTTGACAAATCATTAAATAATGATAAATAGGAATGTAGTTTGTATCAGTAGTACTTTTGTCGTAAAGCTATGTCATGAAAATAAAATATCTCTCCCATTATGTTTCTCATCTAATACGGATCAGGTTCCTTGAAATTGTTCTATTAGTCATTAAATGGTAGAATCCTGTGGTACTGCAGACAGTGATGATATGAAATACTGTAAATGGTAAACGTCAATGTAACTATTTGCGCTAAATAGTTATCGTATCGCCAATGACGTTAAAATATTGAAAATAAACTACATGCACACATGTATAGCATATATAAAACGGTGCGTTTTAAATATATAGATCATGATATATTAGAAATGAAAGACATACATTGAAATATCAGCTAAGTAAAAAGTGCATTTAAAACATAATAATATATTTTATTTTGTTTTGTTTTATTTTACGCAATCTTAAATGTGAAAGATACTCTGTAGAAGGACTTAAATTCCATATTTATACTTTATACTGACAAATTCACTAATGTTTGGCATTTTCAGAATATGTCAGCGTATTTTCTCTTGCATCTTGAGAGTTAAAGTCTTGTTTTTATCTAAAACATGAATAAAAGAAAACATTCATCATTAAGGTTAGTGAGTACAGAACCTGATTCAGAAAATACATATCAAATGCTCAATTTATTTATGAACTTAGTGAACAACATTTTGTCTTGCGTTGTCATGCTGCAATTCCATTTTCTTTGCTTGTAGTCTAGTTAGAACTGGATAGTAGTAGTTGTAAAAACTGTTGATATCTATTGATCATAGTCCTGAGAAATTTCAGGGTAGATCAAAGTATTGGAATAATTGATGGCAACCAATGTATCAACTTTCTGTCAGATCTTGTTCTCTATGGAATAGTTGAGTATCTTTTGCATTATAATTATATATATGTATATAGGATTCTACTATAGTCAATTCCTTTAGTGGCACATTCTTAAAAATAAATTCTACTTTTTTAATGAAAATATTCCCATCAATTAATTTATAATCCAAAACGCAACGCATCTCCTATTGATGTTTTATTGGATAAATGTGAAGAATATATAGATATATCATTTCCAGGGAATACTTAAACAAAGATATTATAGTAGTCCTTGTCATTTTCAAAATTTTGACTTCTTCTACATTTTTTGTTAGTATTTAACGAAGAGATATTTTCTTCATTGTGGTACTTATTTAGCAGCACATTTTTTTCTCTTAAACCATTTTAAACTAGTCACGAATCATTTCAACATTAACATTCCCTGTACTTTCACATTAACATTCACTGTATTTTTACATTAACATTCCCTGTACTTTCACATTAATATTCCCTGTACTTTCACATTAATATTCCCTGTACTTTTACATAAACATTCACTGTACTTTTATATTAACATTCACTGTACTTTCACATTAACATTCACTGTACTTTCACATTAACATTCACTGTACTTTCACATTAACATTCACTGTACTTTCACATTAGCATTCACTATACTTTTACATTAACATTCACTGTACTTTCACATTAACATTTACTGTACTTTCACATTGACATTCACTGTACTTTTATATTAACATTCCCTGTACTTTCACATTAACATTCACTGTACTTTCACATTAACATTCACTGTACTTTCACATTAACATTCTCTGTACTTTCACATTAACATTAATCGTATTTTTGCGCAGTTTTTATGAAATATTATTCATTTAAGAGAAAAACTTTTATTTCTTTTAATATTTGTAATATATTTCACTCCTAAGATTAATAAGATTTATCCATGGACTACCAAACATACAAACTAGACAGATTTGCACTATTTATAATGTAATTTCGCTTTTGGAAAACAAACACTCTAAAAGGAAAATTTGAAAGGAGGTATAAGCTTTTTCATGTAAAAATGGTATTTTTGAATATATATATTCTGTGAATATTACAGTTAAGAATGTCAAATTTAACTCACGAGTAGAATTTTAATAAAGTTTGAATTTTTACACGCCCGTGTAATAACGCACGTAAATCAAAACCATTTCAGAGTTCTAACCAGTTTCCAAATAGACAAACTCTTTTTTTACAAATGTGAAATTATAGGCAAAAATATTATTAAAATGCACACAAATTATTCGAGATATTGAAAATGTATAATTTTAAATCATATTGCATTAAAAGAATATATTTATATATTTTTCAAAATTATGTGTATAATACAAATTTCATTTATATCCTGAAATCATTGAATTAAAGTTGAAATCTTTATTATTCTTTTAAAGTGGGCAATACTTTATATACAAATATATTTCCCGGCAAGCATTTCGTTGGCCATTCCTAGCTTATGCAATATTCTCTTTTGTTGTTTCTTAGGCATTTGGATACATTCTATTCTATTCCCCAATTTTCCTTTGTAGTAATTGATAGATTTTTACAGATCTACTACATTTACGCATATGTTTTAATTGTTAAATAATTTCATTTTAATTTCTATACAAATTATGATTAAATACAATTTTGCTTAAAACTACATTAAGAAATAGGAAGCAGCTAGGACTTATTATTCGTCATATTTGAATAAGCAAATATTATTTGTGAAGAAGTTTTTATAAATAAGCATTATAAAAAATACTACTTGTAAGTACATAATATTCAGCCACATTTAAAAGGTGGCGATAGCCCACTTTACCTACCCACCTACCCACCTACCCACCTTATAGCCCACCTTACCTACCAACCTTATAGCCCACCTACCCACCTACCCACCTTATAGCCCACCTTACCTACCCACCTACCCACCTTATAGCCCACCTTACCTACCCACCTACCCACCTTATAGCCCCCCTTACCTACGTCACCCATTCTTACCTACCCACTTGAAGAATTTCAATACAAATACATATGCAATACATACTAATACTTAATTTGAGTGGTATTTATTTGAAATTTTTGCACAATTATTTTTTACAAAAAGTTTTTAAATCTCTAAGATATCAGCTAACCTTAATATTTTTTGCAATTGCCGCAATTTTCCGCGAGAACACTGAAAAATACACTTCATATCTATAAATACTCATATTAATTATCATATAACAATAATACTATTGATCTTAAATTCATATAATTATTACAAATAAATTCTGAACTGCTACGACGAATTTTAGTTTACAAAAAGTTTATTATATACTAATCAATATGCAACTCTGTGTTTGTAACGAAAATTGATCTCGTATGTGTATTATTTCATGAAGTCTTATCCGTCATCGTTGTCTCCATATATTTGCATTTATGTAATATCGCATCAGTCTCACATATAAACTCACCGAGAAGCGGTATAGCATCAGGAGTTGGAGGCAATGACTCGCCGATAATGAGCAGGAAGACAACAAGAGCGAGGAGGATGGTGAGCTCGAGATTGACCTTTTCTCCCGACTCGGTTGGTAGGAAAAAACCGAGAAAGGAGGCCAGATACATGAGCAGACAAGGAAAGATGAGGTTGAAAATGTAGAAGAGACTCCGTCGCTTGATGTGGATCGTGATGGTGACATCTGGATAAGGCTCGGCACAGCATGCATATACCTAGAGGGGTGGGTAGTAAGGTGACCTACTTTGTGATGGGCATATCACGACTTACATACAATCATATAATTTGAATATACATACAATACTGACAGTTCTTACATAAATTAGTAATATTATTGTAGGGTTTATACGATAATCATATCACTAGAAATATATGAATGTTTAATTAAGAATTTCTTGATTACAGATTTAATGTAATAAATGAACAGTTCAGTAGGTATATTACGGTACATTAAAATTGGAAGCACGATTAGGATAAATGTGCCGAAATACGCGGAAAATCAAAAGCATCGTTTTATTAATATTTCTATAAATAAAATCATAAATATGTTGATTTTTTTCAACGCATTCTTTTATACTAGGTTTATACTACAATTGGGTTTCCAATATTGGAGGAAAATATCCATGTAGTTGTTACATTATCTGTAATCTATATGGTATTATGCTTTCTATATTTCAAAATAATAATTGACTTATTTAGATATTATTTAGGCATTACTTATACGCTGGTATTTGCAACAATAGAATTTTTATCAGATTAGATATATACATAGGTATGTCAGCTTATATTCATAATCGTTTGTCATTACATGTATTACATACATATATCAACAATATCTAGCAGTAATATTTTCTTTTTCTCTTTCAAAATCAAAATTAAGTACAAACGATCAAAATTTTATTTCTTTTCGATATTTATGAAATTTGAAAACATATATTCTAATTAGAACATAACTGTTTTATTTATTTTTGTTAAAATAAATGTATTGCAAAAATTACAAGGACCGCGAAGCGAAAGGTCTAATAATAAGGTTATTGTTTTCAATATTAATTGAAAAATAAAAGAGCTGAAAAAAGTCCAATATATTGATTCTATTAGTGTGTAATATATTATGTATTTAATTTCTTTTGTTAATAATATTATTTATACTAATATTACAATTTCCGTTACAATATTTTCTTAAATATTATTAACAACCTATATTATTTTGCTTAAAAATTATGATAGCAGTAAGTTCATAAAAATGTTATGTTTTATAAAATACTTATAAAGCTAAATGAATTATTATATTTTAAAGCTGTAAGTATATATTCTTGTTTATTTTGGAAATATATCCTTTTAATATTTATAAATCAGTATAATATTCTGTGGTAGACATTATTAAACAACGGGTATCTATGTTAATGAATTATTTTGTATATAAATTACTTTTATCTTTGTAAATTTTAACAATGTTTTATATCAGTTGATTTCGAAATGATCCGGACTTTGATTTATTATCACTATTCAAAGAGTATATAGTGTGTTAGGATATTACTATAAGATTTAAGATGAATATTTATATTTCACCATAATAGTTCATTAAATCTTCGTGTGTTATAAATCAAGAAAGTAATATAATTTTTCAGTCTACTTGCTTTATGATACACTTTTTGAAAAGGCGTCATATAGGTTTTTATGAGAAACTATTGTTCACACCAATGTTTCACATCAATATATTTAATTTGGAAATCCAAACTAATAAACAAAAATAAATTAGGTATAACCAAATATATGGACCCATAAACAAACATTAAACTATTCGAAAAGAACTGAAACATTATTTTAACTGGACGATAAACTCTACATTTAAGAAAATATATGTATTGTGTAAAAGTCTGTATTACCATTAAGTAATTATTAATATTAGCATTACATTCATTGATTTAAATATTCAAACATCAATATTTATTAGGATTAACAGTAACGGTTTTTGGTCCTATAATATAATTCCATAATAAATTATAATTGGGTTAGACTGTTCTGTAAAAACTAATTATTTGCATGCTGCAGATAAAAATGTGTCTTTCATATCAAAATATTTTTAATATAAATAATGTATAGGTCTTGGTAAATATATATTAATTATAGTTTAAATAATATAAGGTATAAATTGCATATTGCTTTTCCGGGATATATATATAAATCATAATTAAATAGTTAGCTAAAGCCAGGAGTATGTATGTACGGGGTTAAGCAGAGTGGTAGCCAAGTGGGTAGGACTCTTGTATCAAACCCGAAGGTAGCAAGTTCGAACCCCGGTAAATACTCCTCACTTTAACAAACCAATTTGCGTTGAAGCATTAAGCTAATTATTATCAATTGTCTAGTTTAAGGCCAACAGCGACTAATTAATTATGTTTAATATGTATATCCGGCAGGGTAATATGCAATTTAGCCCTTGGGATAGTGGGATTAGCCACATATATATAAATTATGGAATGTTAATGATTTCTGTTTAACCCTATCTGAACCGGGGTTATTTTCGGGGGTATGCGGTTTACACATAGTAAGAGCACGTATTGATTATTTGGGCCACTGCTGAGTAGCCACACTGATACGAGTAAACTATTATTAGGTCAAGGTAAATAGTAGTATTGTTCGTAATATAATAATAATAATGTAAACGATAGAGCAGTTACCACAATATACATTTTCCCAAATTATTTTTTATCTTTTACATAAATCTTTAGATAAAATATTTTATAAAATATTTATAGAATCTGAGATATAATGAGTTGAAAAATTGTGAATAATAAATACCTTAAAAGATAAAAAATGCATGTTGACCCAGTTTATGAAATTTTAAAAAACTTATTTAACTTGATAAATATGAACTTTTTTTAAAACTAGCTATTTTAGTTAATTTGTATGTAGCTTATGAGGTCCATTCATAGATAAAGGATTCTTTGTCTATGGGTCCATTAGATGTTTCAAAAGTATCACTTAGACACACAATCAATTGCAGAATTTTCGAGGAGCTGACTTGCTTACTGTGTGCCACTGGACACGCCATTAATTATATGGCATAAATAAACGTAAAATATGTGTTGTTTAGTAATAGATAAATTATATTTAAAAAGCAAATAATTGTTATTGTAATTGATTACATTAATGAAAGTGTTCTTTATTTTATTTAACGATAAAACATTAAGTTTTCAGATAATTGTTTATATTTAAAAAAATGTATCTTGGAAGTATATTGTAAATGTGTTTCTATACATATAAGGTAAAATAACATTTCTTCAATATGCAATAATGGTTTGTCGAATTTTTAATCAATTAAAGTTCTATTTAGAAAACAAAACGCTTACAAAATATTTTAATGCATAATAACAAGGTTGGGGAAAATACCTTTTATATAGAACTAAAATAGCACACCATTTGGACAGTTATATAAAATCATTACTTTTGTATTTTCATCGTATTATTTCCATCAAAACTGAACGAAACCCAACAAATTCATACAATTAATTGTTTACTAGTTATTCACCTTAATAAATGTGTGTGTGTGTGTGTGTGTGTGTGTCAGTACGACAGTGTAAGCCAGTATTCTACTCTTCGGCGACGACATGTCTTCTCCTGGCGTATACTTACAGGCTTTATTCAAGCTAAAGCTCTATAGAGATACCTCTCACTTTTCTAAAGTACCACTTCATGACACAACTAAGCGTGTTCAATTTGACTTTTCACACTCTCAATGTTTTCTCCAGAGGAATAATTACAAAAGACATAGTGTAAATTGCGAACAACAAACATCTATGACCCTATATTATAAATTGCATTATTAGACATCTTTTAGTGTGTTAAATATTTGTATTTTACATCCTTCTTGAAAATAATGACATTTGTTTTTATTTAACCAAAGACTCTGATTCTAAATGTGGTTCTATTTTAATAATTTTAATTTAGTTATTTAGTGATGATTTTGTATAGGTATTTTCACACCAAAGTCATTTTATTAATACTTGTATATAAATTAAAGCATATTTTCTGCAAATAGAATTTTTATCTAATATATTTTTCACTAAATTAGGAATTTAAACTACATTTCATTTTTCTTATCATAACATTATATTAAGAATTTTACCTTTTTGAATAAAAAATAATTATTGATGAATAGTTTAAAGTTAAACTTTGCATGTTTTAAAAGATCCAGTTTGTAGATCTGAAATTATTCATTACGTGTGAAACCTTCAATATTTACCAGTTGATCAAGTTTTATATGACCATCGAAAAGAAAAATCACAAATGGTAGCGCGTTGTTTCATGTTTTACAATACACATTCTCAGGCATACTTAACATTAATATACCGGCATATATATATAGATATATAGGGATATTATTAAGTGAAAGGTATAATATCTAACCTATGTCTAAAAGTAATGATAACTGTAATCATTATTTATTATATCTCTATATAGATGCCTCTATAATACACGAAACATTCAATATTACGAGATAAATAATTGTTGTAATTATAATAATAAAGTAATAACTGACACTTATCAGACATAGATATATATCTACATTTATTAATGAAAGTATGTATATATATACCAAAAATACATATCACATATATATATATATATACATTTAATTTAAGTAATAGATGGTGATCAGAAAGCAAAAGATTTCCAAGCTTTCACAAAAATGCTTTAATAGCATTATTATTATATTTAGGTATTTATAAAGCGCTTCTAATTGCATGCAGCAAGTCTAAAGCGCAAAAAAATAATGTACTAAAGTATAAACGACCAAAAAAGAAACATTATTTAACAATATTTAACAAAATATTATACTTTGAAATATTTTTATATATAAAATCATAATGAAATTTAATTTTAAATGTTTTTAATCTAAGCCTTATATTTCTTTCCTTACGAGTATATATACCTATAATTAGTTTATACAGTTTTGTTATACCTAATACTTTGAAATATATTTCAATGATTAAACTTTGTGTGTGCAAATGAAATAGAACATTTGAAATTCAAATCTTAATACTGACTATATTAATATTTTGATACTTTTAAAAATAACATTCATATGTATACCAATTTTTGTCATACATAATACACGCAGATTACCTAACTACCATTCAAAATTCAATAAGTTGTCAAGCAACACATGCCACTAATGATTAAATGCTAGCCTAAATGGAAGAAATAACACATATTAGGTGGATATTAAATTTATAGTTACATTGGCGATAAAAATGGTACTCTTTCATTATGTTTCACAAATGGCATCCCGTCAAATTCTAAACAGGCGACAGTAAGTTCGGGTATGAATTTTTTAAGTATGTCCATATCAAATTTGGTTTAAATTCTGACCTAATCGCCAAATTTGGTGAGGTGAAAAAAATGTGCTAAATGAAAAGTACTTACTACTGACAATTTGAAAAAGAGCTGACAGTTGAACATATCTTCCAGAAGTATGATATGGTCATATATATATATATATGGGAAGAATGCCCAAACTTATCTGACTAATTAAAATAAGAGGAATGCATTATGTCTAACATATTAATAATGTGTTTTAGAGCATAATATTGTTAGTATTTAAAGACAGACTAATATTTCGATTTTGTTATTAATGAAATGTTAACTTTTTTTCTGATAAAAAAAATATGCACTACTGCTACAATAATAATATAATATTATACAATTATTATAAATATTATACTTTTATAAATGTATGACATCAAAGTGTGTAATTTAAGTTCATAAGTAAATATAATATTTACGTATCAAAGAAATGTATAATTCTACATTTATCAAATACATTTCTTTTATTTTGTACAATATTTAGCTAATACATTGAAAAATGTTTTATCTTAATAAATAAATTATAAATATATACATATTTATTCCCCATTACGTAGACATGTTACTTTAGATATCATGATTTCTATCTTATTAAAATATATACACTTTCTCTAACTGATTTCCAGCAGTCGAATTATGTTACCATTCCAGGAATGCTTTCCCTATACCATTACATTTCTTTGGGGTAAGTCATCTAAAGTTGATTTACTACAAAGAAATTTAATCTAATAATCAGAAATTATTACATATTTAATAGTCTAGACTGCATTATTAACCAAGATTAATCATAAACACTGCAGTAAGATCCCTTTTTTAAATAAATATAGAATTCCAAAAATGATGAACAACTAATATATATTAGCAGGAATTTTTAAATACATTGGAACGCATAAAATACATTAAAATTAAATGTTACTATTTATAAAAAATTTAGTTGTGTTGATGAAAGTTATAATAGCGTGAATATACATGTAAACATGTATACATAGCGTGTAAATACAGTTGTTATTAATAGGGAGTTGTGCGACTGCATTAAATTATAGATTTTATAAAGATTATCAATCACTTCCAACACGAGGTGAAACAGAAACGGACCGGTTTCGAACTTATTAGATCTCTTCAGCTGAACTAGTCTTGAACCAGCTTCCTCTTGTATTAAATATCTAATATCACTTTTGGATGAAAATATAATGTAATTAGAGGTACATATATAGAACAGTGAGGATAAACAAATAAATATTTATATTAATATTTATTGTAAGTGATTACTTATCTAGAATGATGAGATAATTTTTGCTTGTAAAATCTCCTGACTCTTACTTGCGAATTACGTATATAGAACAATTCTAAGGATAAATATGTTTGTAAACCGAAACTTGCTATTATCAAAATCTGATTCAAACTATTTCAATGTAAAAGTTTTCGTAAGAGTCATGAGATTTTACAAGCAACAATTATCTCATCCTTCTGGCTAAGTAATCACTTACATATTAGATTATATTAGAAGTGAAATCTAATCGCTGGTAATCGGTGGTACTTCTAACGTGAGGGCCAGCAGCCGACTGGACAGCGTGTTCGCACCGTATACACGAGGAAGCTGGTTCGAGATTATGTTCAGCTGACGAGATCTCATAAGATCGAAACCGGTCCTGTTCTGTTTCACCTCGTGTTGGAAGTGATTGATTAATCTTTATAAAATCTAACAGTTTTTATTATTTTCTAATATTAGTGTAATCAATATTTCATATATACTGCTACATATATTTTGCTTTGATTGTACATATATGTTTCATAAACTAAAATAATTACCATGTATAACATACATAATTTAAAATATTCCTAAATATTGTAATTATTATTAGTTTAAACTATATTATTTCTGCAAATTATATTAAACAGTAATGTATGAGAATTTTTAGATTTCTGTTTACACTACGTTTAAACCGGTGTTGCATAATAGTCAAGAAAACAGTATTTGGTGACCTACCTTGACATTCCTGTTGGCACTGATACTGGTCACCGTCCATTCTTGGTTGTCATGGTTATAGTAAATGATGTTGTCATCGAGAGTGGCATTGTGACTGATGTCTACCTCAAAGCCGTTGTAAGTCCAGCTGATGAAAGTGATAGCACAGTGCTGCCTATCGAAAGGGAAGTGTCGAACATCTAGAGTGCAGGTCACCTTGATAAGGGCTGGGAACATCCACAGTACCTTTCCAGAGGGTTCTGCTATGGCGTAGGTGTTCATGTAGCCCTTGATGTTATCATCAGCGCTAGATAGGCAGATAATAATGGTAGTCGTATTCTTATTTATAAGATCCACAATTACAATGGATATTTAAACTTATGCAATTATAATATTCATTCGAAACTCTTCATAATCAAATTTCATTAAATCTAAAAATATATTTATATTTATGTAATTATTTATTACATATTTATTATAAAAATGATTCTTTTATTATACCTACTCTTTAATCAGAGAAAAGCATATTTTATTATGTAAAAAATGATTCTCTTATTATACCTACTCTTTAATTAGAGAAAAGCATATTTTATTATGTAAATATTATGCCACTAACGATAATTAATTAAGCGAATTACATGTATAGAATAATTCTAAAGATAAATATTTTTGTAAACATGAAGAAATTTGCTATTATCAAAATCTGATTTAATCTATTTCAATATAAAGTTTCTTAAGAGTTAGGAGATTTTACTTTGTTTGTTTGTTTGTTTGTTTGTCCTCACTGTTCTACATGTACCTCTAATTACATTATATT
>JAYRBW010120245.1:0-39409 GCA_036023295.1 Invenusta paracnida
GCAATATTTTACTAAATCATTACGGTAAGAAAATAGTAGTATCAAACTGTTATCAATAATGCGGTAGAGTTGGAACTTTATGTATTATTACTCTATGGTTAAAACAGTAAGAATAGCTTGGTTGCACTACTGAAGGCTGTAATTATAATGAGGGACTAATAAGTAATTATTGGACATTTTGAGTAAAATGTGTCTAAGGAAAAAATAACTGCCTTGAAGATCTCATATGGCTAGTAATATGTAATAAAGAATTCCAAAGAAACAAACTTACTTATCGATATGTGAACATAAGTATTAATGTATTGATAAGTTCATATAATTAATGACACAACTTGATTATTGACATACTTCTATAATAATAGATCAATAATTTAACACCAATGAAGTTACATAAAAAAGTTAATCAAAAGTAATATTAGTAGTTAAGAAAAACACTCAACACTCCATGCTTCACAAGTTTACATGCAATATGCAATGAACATCCCAATGATTGATATGAATGGTTCTCTTCTTCTCTTTATCCTCTGATTAGGCGTCGAGTTGGAGGTACAGGACCCCTGTAAGTATGGAAATGGAGGATGCACTCACTCATGCGCATCCACACCAATGGGTGGACGTGTTTGCTCCTGTTACCAAGGTTATCAGCTCATGATCGATGGAGCTACGTGTAAAGGTGAGAACTTTGTTCCTTTCTAAAAGAGGTTTTCAGAGTTTCAATATATTTACTTGATTACTTGGAACAGGCACAAGGCATATAGTAAACTTACAAATACATTCGTTTTGTTACATTACATATATTTTTCATTCTAGTTGATTTTATAATTAGTTTATGTATATTTCAATGTATTTCCTGTTGAAAACGTTTATTAGAAAAATTACACACTGAAATAATTATCACAATTGTTTATATTCAGTCAATTTTGACAAAATTATTTTCCATTTCTTTTTTTTCTTGAAACGGCAAATATTTAATAAGCTCATAACTCTGTAGCAATGGTTAAGAAAGAATATGTAAATCTTATCAACATCAACAGAATAAAGTAAAAACAATCATAATACATATGTGTATCGGTTACGTCATAATTAATCAATTGAAAGCTAATCTGTTTGAACTAGATACAAATATTTTGTAGTTTTTTGGGGTTTTTTAATTAGACAGAGACAATTTTTAAGCCTTGTTCAGCACAGAAGATGTTTTAAATACAAAATACTGAAAATGTTTGTTCGCAATTTTAAAGATTCACTTTTTGAAAGTCATCATGGCATGAAAATTCTTTCATCTCTCATCCTTAATCCAGTTTCCTTCGGAGTTATAACTCACTTTTTATATACTCTCCCGATGACGTAATTTAATTGAGTAACAATTCTGTCTGACCTGTCTACTGTAAAGAATACGATCCTGAAGTTGTTGGGCCATCAGTCTTATCATCAGCTTATAAAAGCAAGATTGCAGTTTTCAGAGTTTATATATAACCGGAGATTTGAATGATAAGATAATCAATGAAACGTTTGGTAATCGCGGGAGTGACTTTCACAGTCTTGTGATTCTATTTATGGAACATCTGTCACATTCACTGCGTTCATCATTGTCCATACAGTTTCCTTTCGTTCCAACATCAATAAACACTAAATAACTTAGAAATGTATGTTCATATTTTTGTATATTTTCGATTTAATTGCAGTTTAACCAAAGTAAAAAAAGTGAAGAGTCAAATGTTTAAGAAATAATGTCTTACTTTAAGTACAATGTATAAAATGCAAGTATAACTAACAATTATTTGTTACATCAAAAATGAAAGAAATATTTTCTAACTAAATTGTCACCGATTTCGTTAACGAAATAATAGCTAGTAAATCTTCTTCTCAAATGAAGGTATTAGATGACTTATATTCGAAATTATTTATTTATAATAACACTTTAAATACGTTGATATTTTAAACGTTATATGTATAATATATCCATAGTGTTAATTAGAAAAAAGTTATTTTTGAGTAAAAATTATTTCTGATAAACCACATTGCTGAATAAGAGAAATAAAACGTATTTTGGTCTTCGGATACAGAGGCGTATTCAAACATAAAATGTTTCCCTCGTGGACTTTATCAAGTACAATTATGAGAGTAAGTGATCAAGTCGCTAAATATATACATATCAGTTATAGTTTCAGTAAATTGTATTTAACTTTCTATTAGCCATAAACACTGTACTGATATGTATATATTTAGCGGCTTGGTCATTTACTCTAATACCTGAACTTGATAAAGCCAACGTCTGGAAAGTTTTTACGTTTACATGTACAATCGCACAATACATATAAAATTGCATATAAAATGTTTTTCTTTCTGTTAAAATTAATTCCGGATACGTGAATATGCCAAATAAATGTTCTCAACATTGCTCAATTTAGATGGATACCATTGAAATAAACGTATTGCCTAATCATATTAAATAAATGTTACATTTCTAAATAAAAGTCTCGGGTAAATAATTAATATTAACATCTATTGTTATATCACTCTAAATATTATAAACTATATTAATTAAATTATATATATTTTAAATATATTAACTAGTAGATTAGTATAATTAGTATATTAGTAAACGTGTGCATTTTTATTGAACACTAATTCATAACTGTTCAAATTATGTTCATAATATATGTAAATCTTCATTAATTTGATGCGAATAATACTTAGAAGAAACGTGGGAATTTGTAGAATTTACTTTAAAATTTAATAGTTAATAATTTGATAACAATGATTTTAAATATAATGGCAAACTAAAATTGTATGTTTTTCATGTATTTCTGCAATCATTCAAATCTATAAATTTTACTTAACTTACAAGATTAAATAAATTCATTAATTTTTACATTATATAAATTTTAAAATACGAATTTTGCTGGATTATTTTCTTCTTAGTGCTGTGTGTTTACTTTTAGGAACAATATTCTTCTGTGCTGTATGAGACATTTTTGAAAATCTAATCTTCTTTGTTATTAACAATCCGTTTGTTTTAAATTTGTTCCTTTTTATTTATTATGAGTACTCTTTTATGTCTGTTGTTATATTATATAAATCAACATATTCTAAATATTATATTTATTATCAAATTTATCTAATAACCATTTTGTGTCTAATAAATAATTAATTAATTTACAAATTTAAAAATACTTACAAATTAAGTTAATTGAAACAGGATCGAGCAAGTATTGATTGGAACACATCTCTCTTCTTTAAATTCTATTGGTGCAGATCTGGACGAATGCATCACCGGAAGCCACGAGTGCGGACCAACAAGAAAGTGTATCAACGAGGCCGGCAGTTATCGATGTCAATGTGAATCTGGATATCGATTGGGCAGAGATGGGGTCACATGCCAAGGTCAGCCATTTTTTCTCGTTGATAGCTTATAGGCCGACGGCTTATAAAGATAACTTAGAGTATTACAACTGCCGAAAATAAAATGATTGTGAAGTTTATTTCATTATAGGAATAAAATAAATAACCTTAATGATGCCTTATTTCAATTTATTGGTGATTAAAAGCAATCTCATTTTGTAGTTTTAAATTTATTATGAAATTAATTTTATAGTTAATATATATTTTAAATTTTACTTTGAGCTCTCTTTATTAAATTATCATTAAATAAAAATATTTAGGTAAATGTAAATTTTCTGGAGCAGCTTTAAAGAATGAATACAAACAAAATAACTACTATATAATATGAATATATTTGTGTAGTTCTTATGTAAGATTAATGCATAATAACATTTGTATAGAAAGGTATAATTTAGTTCATTATAATTGCAAAACCAACAATCAAGTTATAATTACTTATTATAAATAGCACAAAGCATATATATTCGTAGTACCCAAAAATAGTATTGACCAATATAGATAGGTAGCTGGATAGATATATTTGATAAAATTTTAAAAATATATATATACTGTTGTCTATCTATATAACAATAGTTCATTTTACAACTATACATACTTTGTATATATGCTAATTGGAAATGTCACGATTTATCAATTGTACCTTTCTTTATTTATCTTTTTCATTTATCCCACTTCAACTCCAAACTATACCATTTCATTATTATGCCGCCTTCATTCATCAATTATAACCATTATTATACCTACCAGTCTATATTTAATTTGTCTATTTAACATAATCTCATTCTGCTAATAAGTATTCTCATTACCTACAACATTTTATCATATTTTACGTCACTAGATAAGGGAAGTATTCTTCCAAAAATTAGTAAATAAACATTTGTATTTATACAACAGCTTAAAGTTTTCTCTACATTCATAAATATAAAATATTCATTGTGTTTTAGTGTTATACTATTGCTGAAAATCTATTTTTATGATATTGTATTTAAAATTAGATCTTTATTATTATTTTTAATTAATAATTGTATGCTAACATTCAAAAAAGAAATATAATGATTATCCAAAAAATGACCTCTTTTTATCTAATTTTAACGTCATCAATCAGAGAAACTATATATTTTTATCTCTTTATAATTATTATAAATCTAGCATTAAACTTTTCTTCTGAAGTATCAGTAGAATCAAACGTTTCTCTACTTTGAACTAAATCTTTAAATACTATGTATCTATATATGTTACGATAGTCATTAATTATAATCAACTGATCTAAAAACCAGATGAATCAAACTATTCCACACTTCGTTTAAATATTCATTCAAAGTTGCAACTACAGTAGACAAACTGTCATTCTCACAATCCTCTGAACTATAAAATATTTGATTGACATATTTAGGATAGAAAGAGATGATACCTACTGAAGAATTAATATCAACTTGTAACTTGTATAACTTGTAACATGAAACGTGAAATCATAATTCATTTAGAAATAGGAGAGAAGAGAGCAAGCAGTGGGGGAGAAGTTTTTATAAGTATTCTTTCTATTATTTCAAACATAACATGTGCTTTTTCATCTACAATCGAACGTTTAAATATGTATATACGTATTCCTTTGAAGTGTTTTTTTCTATTTGGCACTCTATTAAACCTATAATAAATCAATAATTTATATTGACTTATGTATTTGTCACACTTAAATATGCAAAAGTGCAATTCATTATATTACCAAGGTTACTAAGGCTTCTTAGTAGGCGAAATGTCAGAATATTTAATATTCCTGTATTAACCAATTTTATTCCATTTGATATCATTTTATTTTGAAGGATATTTTGTAAAACATATATAAATTAAATATTATATAAATTAAATATTATATAAATTAAAATATTAATGTGTCGTGTCGTGTCATAGTTTGAAAGGATGGCATTATTTAATACAAAATATATGCACTATATAACGTATTAATTTTTAGCAAATCTCTAAAGAGCTAGCAATTTTATCAAATTTCTTTTAGAAAACATTATTATAATGAATATAACGAATTACAACGAAATCTCAAGCTTCAATTTTTTATATTGAATTTACGCAAAATAGTTTGATTAGAAGTCATTCACAAGAAAAAGTTCCCATTTTATTACAAACCAGTTTTTGTGTAGCGCCCTAACGCGAACCCTAAACCTAAACTTAATTTAGTAATTATTTATACTGAGCTGGAAAATAAAAAGTCACAATTTTGTGCGGATGTCTGAATAATAAAATAGTGAATATTTTGTTTTCAGTAATACTTATTTTAAAATATAACAGTCAAAATATGTTACGCTTCAACAAACAACATTTTATACCACCAGATAATAACAATCATCTTTATGTATAGGTACCTAGAAACAAAATATTTACTTAATAAGAACTTCTACGACTTTTGTTAAAATTAAATCTTGAAGTTTAAATATGTTTACACAAGTTATTTATATAATTTTTTAGTAAGTGTATGTATAATCAATAATTATTATTTAACTTTTTTAATCATGCAGTGACATTCTGAAAATATAATAATTAGATTTACTAAGACAGCGTTTTTATGGTATAATTTTAAAACTATTTTAATAAAAGATTTCAGATTAGTTTGAAATAAAATTAAGTATTAAACTACCTAAAAATCAACAATACCATGAAAATATTCTTATATTAAGTAATTATAATACTTTATATTACATACACTAAATGTGTTATAGTCAAAAAATGATTTATATTTTTATCTGTAATACTGTTTACTTTATTGTGATTTTTTAGTTCCGTACTAATTTTGCTATATATATTGTGTATGTCAATGATTTATTAATTAAAATATTATGATTATGTCATTATAATATAATACTGAAAATAATGCAAAAAGTTTATTTAAATATTTTTATTTATACCAATCGCAAATTAATAAATACGGTATTGTGTTGTTGAATGAAGACGAAAGAAATATAACTTTTCAATATTACTTTAATTCGGCAATATGCTTATTCTTTTTTTGCATGTATATGCGGTATTTATAAATCAATTATTCATATAAAATAGCTTCTATAAAAGTATATAAATGAAACCAAGTAAGGGAGTCCGAACTAACATTGTTTATATAAAGGACACATCTGAAGTATCCTCAAATCAAGACACGTAAAGCCAATAAAAACTAGAAGTTAGAAGGAAAGTTACAAATAATATTATTTTATTACTCTGAATAATACAGAAGCCTGAATGTTAATTTATTTTAGTTGGACAAGATGACAATTTATAGGGTAATAATAGGATACTATATTTTCAAGGAAAGTGTCATTATTTAATTCGTAAATATTCAATACATATTAGTATAAATAAACTATCATAATACCCTGATTTATACGTAAAACAATTTAGTATACAAGTTGGGAGTTACATTTTATATAATTACATTTCTATTATGCGTATTTTATCTTATTATTTCTCTAAGAAATTTATTTTATATATTTCTTTATTTTTATTTTTGTTTAATGTTTAATAATCAAATGTTCCAATTTATAAAACTATTCTGTGTTTAGTCTACAATAGATACAATTCTTTGCACACGTATGAGAGGTCTCACAAACAAATTACAAAGTTTTTAGTTTTTTTGTTTTTTGTGTATATATATGTAGTTTTGTGCAGTACATATTACATTTTCGAATTATTTTAAAAATAAATACTTATTGAATTAAATATTTAGAAAATCTATTTAGAAACAAAACCTGCACTTTTGGAATCTGATTTCATTAATAAACTAACAACTAGTCAGAATAGTTGTATAAAAGGCCTCTTGAATTTCTTCAAAATTATAGTCAGCTGGTATAAATGTTTTAAATTTGACCATAAATTGTAGAAAGCTCGATTTAATGACTATATAAGTAAGAAGACATTTTCGTTTTTTTCTAATCAGATATCGACGAATGTCTGGACTCTGGCGGCGGATGTCAGTTCAAATGCGTCAATACACCTGGAAGCTTCACCTGCATCTGCGCCAATGGAGACGAGCTTATTTCTGACGGGAAAACCTGCTGTAAGTCTCCTCTCCATCACTTTCTCCTTTCTCATCTTTATCACCATTCTCTCTTTTTTTTCTCGTTTTATTATTTTCATTTTCATTTTACTATTTTCATAATAATTTGAATCTAAAATGGAAAGTTTACTAGTATTATTAATACTAAAATTTCATTTCAAAATTTATAAAAATATTAGATAATACGAATACATATTTAAGTTTGGGTAAGTCAGATAACTTATAAGTTTTAACTAATTTAAAAAGCAGAGATATGCACAAAACATTTCTTCTGTCATATAGGTGTTTAATGGCTAAATATAGAGTAAATTATAGTAAAATTTTCTCCATTAAAGAAAATTGTTTTGTGAAGAATTGACGACATCATTTTCTTCTCGACTACTAATAGATAGGATATAGTAACTTCAAAAGATTCAGTACTGGATACTCATCGCAGATATGGTAGTTGCGGAACACCATAAAAGTTTCTTCTTTGTATAAAAATCTAGTTGAGGTCATTTTGTGAGGATTGACAGCTGAGGCAATATATTATTTCTTCAGCAACTTTATGATATGTTGAGTCAGTATGTTAAAATATTTATATCAATAACATGGTTAAAGAAGAGCATACAAACAATAACAAAATATTATTGGAATTGGAATATTTGCAAATTGAAGGAACTTTAAAAAGTTATTTCAATAAAAATTTATAGAAAAAACGGTAATTTTAAATTTTATTTAAATGTGTTTTATTAATTTAACTATAAATATGCGCCTTGTACAATCTATGTTGCATGTTATATAATAACATGTATCATTATGTGCATCTAAGGAAACTGTACCATTCATGTTTACTGTGAATTTTTCAATTGGGTATGTTACTTTCACTTATATTAATGAAATAGAATAATTTATTATTTAATGTGATTTACAAATAATATACTTTATTGAAGAAAAAAAACATTTAAAACATTTTTTCGTTGAGAGTCAATAATCTCACAATATCTTCAGTACAGACATTAAAGAAGACATTACATAGAATAAAAAATATATACTTCAAATGACCTCGGTAACTATGGAACCGGTGACCTTAAAGCTTTGGAATCGACGTTATACTATAGAAGCCTTTACGCGTATCGAGATAATTTGATTGCTTTATCATATCTCCCAGAGCAATTGGTCCATTTAGGTCAAATAATTTCAAAATTTTATTGTTAATTATATTAAAGGTAAAATACTTGTAAATATTACCAAAATTTAATCTTATTTGACCTCGCTGTCAATAGAGATTAAGCGGCAAAAAGAATTCAAATATCGTGGATGACATGTGTGCTTTTCATAGCTTTTAAGGTCGTTGGTAGCTTAGTTACCGAAATACGCCTCTAAAAATATACTTTTTGAATATATGATTCATTGATTTATTGATTCATTTTCAGCTCGTCGTGGGCCCATCGGAATGGAAACTCCGGATGTTGATAATGAAAAGGAAACAAAAATGAGTAGGTTATTGGATTCAATTGATAAGGATAAGGGCGCATTTTCATTGAATTTCAGGATTTAGATAATTTCTTTAGTCATGTTGAAATCTTTAAAAATTAAAAAAAGAGTAACAGTTCTTTTAATTAGATTTTAAAAATTAAGTTCTCATTGGGAAGTTCGGCCTATTTCCTAGATTATTAGAACCAAAATAACCAAGCTTAACGCTAATCATTTATTAAAGTTCATTTGAAGACTTTTCATAGACACAAATTGAATCAACTGTAATGATACTTCAAATATAGCTTTAATGAAATCAAATATGGACTTAAAAAATCAAGAACTGTCATGATATGTCCATACAAATATTAATTGTATTGTAAAACACAGTATAGATATGTAATATTGGGATTTTGAAGAAATAAGGTATAGGTACCATATTTTATTAATTATGTATCGTACATTAATCATTCATTAGATTAATGTCGATATTAAATAAGTTGTGCATTATGTAAAATGAATTCATATGAAATGAATGAAATAAAAATAAAAATAAAATGTTTAACACAAAAAATGATTTACTGTATGATTAGGAGTCATTATATTGAACAAAGCATTTCATTCGAATTGTGTTTTATATTTATTATTCTTCATCTGCATATTATATATTATTATTTATAAATTGATAATTGTTTTCATTTACAATATACGTTATATAAAAAAAATTCAATATGTATTTTATATTTCCATAATTCAAAATGTGTAAAATATGTAATATTGTATAAAATTGTGCCAAATTATATAATGGCACTTGTAATTTTTATACACTTATACAAATTATTTAAAATTTAAATTATACGCTTTATACACTTATTTTTCTTTACGTATATAAACCATGGCCATTCAATAGCCGTTGTAGATCGATATTTGATAAGCATATATTAATATAATAATAATAATAATAATAATAATAATATAAAATTAACCGCATTACTTTTGAACATATTTGGATTGCAATCGTACTTGATTTCCTAATATCCCTATTTATATTATAGTAAATGGTATTCTGTACTATTTATTGCAATACATTGAAACTGGTTAAAACACTTAAAATTCAAATGTATTTATTAATAACAATTGATTGAATGTATTACAGAGAGTACATGCACCACTGTAAGTACTGAGAAATAAACAAACATGATCACTTGCAAATATGAACAATACAATTCTAAAAGTTGAATGAATGGGGTTCCACAGAATTAATGGCAACTCTTGTGTTGTCGACAACTCCTCGTTTGGAGTCAGATGTTTCTCTGTAAATCGCTGCCGACATCCATTTTTCGTAGATGCTTGGATCTTTATATGCACTACTATCTGCGGAATAAGAGATTCTACCAGTTTTCTTCTGCACAACTTCCGAAGCGATGCCCCCAACAATTAGCCGATCTTTCACAAACTTTTTGTCATAAATTTTCCCCTTTAAAAATCTACTTGATTGAGTCAGCTCTTTCTCAGTTTTCTGTATACTATATATTTCTAAAGGATTTTTCTTGTAAACATTTGAATAATAAAAACTATATATATATATGTATACGTATATTATCAATTAAGGTCATATACATATTATTCACTTAGATCTAAAATCATTATATTATCTATACTTGGATAAATTTATCATTAGAGATACATTGCTCTTTACATATATATTTTACTTGTAGTGGCGGATGCTCCGATTATCATCAAAAGAACGAGCATTCTACGTAAGACAGCCAACAACCCGTTAATATAAATGTTGTCTACGTCTGATTCATGTTGTACTAAAATTTCCTCAATTGTCTAGAAAATTGTTGGTTTTGTTTCTGTTGTATTTCTTTATTTCTTTCAAACTTAATGTAGTTTGTTTTTAAACACGCATAGACAAAGCTATTTACATTTCACTTACATGAAATGCATGCTATTTTAATTTCTTTGTCTTATAATAACAGCTAAATTCAAATTTAAATTAAAAGTAAGAAAGACTGAAATATTTGTAATGGCCAATAATGATGTCAATATATATGCATTTATTTCATTCACAAGATGATAGATACACATTCCAATGATGATTAATACTAATGAATATATTTACAGTTCTCATGATCTTTGCTGCGTAAATAGAAAATACTGCATTAAACTATAAGATAAGATTACGGCTCAAATTGAAGTATTCTAAGTATGTATCAATTGATACATAAAACATATTGAAAGAAGAATTAAGTTATAGATGATTAGTTATTTAGACCTTGGTGAAGGTAACGGGGCCAATATGTGGTTAACGATTACACTTGGGTGAACCTGTTCAGTTCACAGATGGCTACTATCATAATATGGTCTAGTGACTGGTGTAGGTGACTATTTCACTCAAACTGTAATCGAAGCAGCCTACATATTTTTATATGTATGTAGTTAGGAAAGAAAAACAATGAAAGAGAGAGAGAAAAGTATGCTAGAAAAATGATGTGTTCATGGAATATAGCTACTATATTATTTTTTTCGTTTTCAAGAAAGTAATAATTTATTTTTAAATCTCACAATGTAATATATGAAATAATGATTACATTAGTTGTTTATTATAAACAAACAAATAATGACGGCTTATTTAAAAGGAGGAAATTCTTTTATTGACAAAGTCTCAATTAATTATTATATGTATATCCATTAAATATGCCATTTCTATTGAATAATCTCACGTCTTTTGTTTATGCATAACAAATATTTAGTAATTATTGAAATAGCTGTTATATTTTTCATAAAGATATTTACCATCGTTTAAAGAAATCCAAGTAATCCAATATTTTTCTGTAAAATGAACGAAATGATATTTATACCCATGAAGTGTGACATTGATTATTATGAGCTATTCAGACTTGTTAAGTTAATGTTAGCAAGAATATTCCAGAAGTTAAGCATTTTCTTTTGTAGTTGATTTATCCGTGCTGCATCAGTGGATGACAATGTATTAAAGCGAGTAATACAAATCATCCTGTCTCATATATCTAGTTCATTCCAGTCGGATGTAAACATCTTCTTTTAATAAGTATTCAGGAAAAAAATATGTCGTAAGAAATTATATAAACAATTATACACCCACTGGAAAATTTATTATTTTCTATATATAAAAAACCATAATTAATAGCTACATTTTCCGTATTTTTCTAATAAATTATGCATAAAATAACATATGCTCTTAACGATGTTTTAAGAGAATGCTTAAGAATTCTATTTTAATACAAATTATGCATTTAAAATGTTATTAATTACATTATTGAATATTTATTTTAATGCACTGAATCAGTATTATATAAATATTATAATTAAATATTTTAATATTGTATATATTATACTCGTATACTCGTATAAGCCTCTAAAAATCAAATATAAAATTTAAACACATCTATTAATTGCCAATGTTCATAAAAAATGTTATGGACACCCTATTTTTGTATATTTTTAAATGTTTTCTGTTTTTTTCTATACCTGTTCTGAACATTGTGTTTATTTCTTTAGTTCATAGTAAACAATTCTTATTATTTATAGAAACGTAACCTGTATGTCTGAAATGAAAAGATATGCCTTGACTATTTTTAATTACTTTAAATTTCTATTTAAACAACAAATATTAAACTCTCATTTTTTAAAAACTAGTTTGTTTAAGTACAACATTTTAAATCGAGAGATACTATTTAAATCCAATATTTATTTCTCATCTTTTCCTGCCAGCTCCTAATTACTCTTCCCATATTGATATTATTAAACTGACATTTCTCACTTTACATGAAAAGTTTTTATCTTTAACCGTATATTATTTATTAAATATTTATTATACTACTGACAATAAGTCTCAGTACTTATTATTGTAGTGTAAACAATAATAATTAATAGATTAATTCTTGGTATCTTGTATGTAGAATGTCGACCAGGCAGCTTTGGACCAAGTTGCTCTAAAAAGTGCTACATGTGTCGGAATGAAGGGAAGTGTAATGCCGAACTGACAGGCTGTGACTGTCCTACTGGGTGGACCGGTGTCACATGCGAGTCCAAGTGCCCCAAAGTGAGTAAACCCCTTTTCTTCCTACTTTTTTATCATGACAAGACTAAACCCACCGCCTCTTATTGCAGGGAAAGTTTGGAGCTAACTGCGCTCAGTCTTGTGAGTGTGAGAACGGTGCACCGTGTCATCCCTCCACGGGAAAATGTCGGTGTCCCCCGGGGGTAAAGGGCGCGAAATGCGAGGAGGGATGTCCCGAGGGACGTTATGGTCCCACGTGCCAGTTCCCCTGCGAAGGATGCACCACTGGACGCTGCGATAGGACCTCAGGACGCTGTTTATGTGCTCCGGGCTTCTACGGTAGTCAGTGTCATCTGCGCTGTCCTCAGGGAACTTGGGGGCCGATGTGCTCTGAAGCCTGCACGTGTACCGGAACCAATAGACAAAGCTGTAATCCTGAGGTGACTCTTCTTCCTCTGTTTGCATATTGCATATATTACGTAAACTATCATAGGTTGTCAATCTTTATATGATAGCTTATTTGTAAACTCATACGAATTCTAGAAGAAATTGTAGTTGATTTTAATAAAATGGCAATAAAAATAAAGAAAATTTTAAAAATATTAAGTCATATATTTATGGTATATGGTGAATAGCAAATATTACAGCTTCGTTATGTATTTTCTAATTCATTATTGCAAAAGATCAATTTGCATCAACGCTATCGTAGTACATGCATAATAATTATGTCTTATTATTAACTTTATTGGTACGATTACTACGACAAATACTGTATGGTGCATCCAATTGACATTTAAATTAAATTTTCAATATGTTATCTCCTTGAATGCACGCATCTGCATCTATAATTGATGTTCTCCTTCTCAAATATTCTATTTATATGAATTATTTAAGTTTTTCTCTTCATCGTTTCTCCTTTCCAGACTGGTGATTGCATGTGTCGAGCTGGATTTCGGGAACCCCACTGCGTCGACACTTGCCCTCCTGGTCAGTATGGGACCGGCTGCCGAGAAATCTGTCCCCAGAAGTGTCCTGGAACATGCAATCCTATCACCGGAGGATGTCCAGAGGATGAAGTTACTTGCCAACCAGGAAAGATCGGTCCGGACTGTAGTCAAGGTGATCTCCCGAATATTAGACATCGCTAAAATACTTTCCTCCTTTTTAATCGATGCTGCTATTCTGTCAATCAGATTTAAATATTCTCAAAACCGTTCATCTTTCATGTTGTGTTTTACTTTTGCAGACTGTCCTGAAGGCTCCTGGGGCATGAACTGTGAACAACGATGCTCCTGCGCCAATGGTGGTAAATGTGTTGCCGAATCTGGTCTCTGCTCTTGCAAACCAGGTTTCTGGGGCCGAACTTGCCAATCCAGTAAGTTTTTGTAACTATTTAAAACCATCAAGTGAGAATGAAGCTTTTTACAATATTATATTTGTTTAGTATTTTTTTTTTTTATAACTCAGGCAGATTAAGTTATCTTATTACTGACATATTATCTATTAATATGTCAGTTTTCCGTTATTTTTCACTACTATTACTTATAAATGAGTAGGTGTATTACTCTATGATTGAGTGAATTAAATTTCATTAAATTGAGTTTCATAAGTAAGTAATTCTCAATTAAGTAAATATTCAAATTTAGAGAATTGAACAATGTGTCAGTAAAGTTAAATATAAATGTTCCTAATATTTTTTAATCATATAAATAACTGAAACTATATAATGTGTTCAATTATCAACTGTATGAAAATTGTGTGTCAAATTAAGTATATGTTTCCAGGAAATACTATTTTCTACATGGTTCTATTTTCTATTACTGTTTCTATTTTTCAACATCAAACATTTAGAATGCAAATCCGGTTTCTATGGCGACGGCTGCATCAGACGCTGTCAATGCTCAGAAATGGCAATTGGTTGTGATCACATCACCGGGAAGTGCCAATGTCTCCCCGGATTCATTGGGAACTCCTGCGATGAAAGTATGTGACGTCATTAATTGCTCTGCTTTTGAATGGTTTATTTAGAGTCTCAATTGAGTTATATCATTTACACTAACGAAATAATATAAATATCATATCAATAATGGTATTCTCTGAAGTTTAAAATTAAAAATTGACGTGTCAATTTAACTTTTGTACAGGACAACGAATTCTATCAGATGGAGCTCGTCTTGGTGAGGATATATGTTGTTCCGTTTATGTGTTGGTGTCATCAGTATATTTTTCTTACTTATAATGTTTTCCTCTCCCCTCCCATGTGCCCCTCTTTTTCACCTCTTCTCCACTCTTTACTTTTATATCGGAAGGTATTATTATGGTTAAACCAATATTTATACAAAAATATATATACAACCCATTCATCATGAAAATCAATAGAAAGAAATGGTTTTTAAGATAATTTTTTACTTTGAAGGAAATATAATGTCTAATACCATGTTCAGTTATTTATTTAACCATTTTATATTTAAATAATATACTAAATTTTCATTGCGCATAATTAAGTAAAAAGGGTGACATTATAATTTTTATCACGATATACCAACCAACATAAATTTGTAACAGCCTGAAGTGTAAATTCGAGTACTCAGTTTCATAAACATGTGAACAGTCACTGTTGATTAAGTTGAATACTGGATATGAAAATTTTCTGAACTTTTCAGAAAATTCACACCTACATCAAAAGAATATACATATATTACCCTAAACTATAAACTATAAAATAACGAAATTATGTATTTAAACAAATATTTTATTGCTAACTATTTCAGAAGTTCAGTCATCAGAATGTGTGTGTTTGTGTACCGAAAAGTAAATATTAAGTTAATTAAATTTCTTCGAATCTTACAAATGCCAATTTCCCACTGTTATTATTATTCATACAAAGAAGTTATTATTAATATATAAGTATTTATAATAATCTACTTTTTCTGCTAGCTTGCAGTTAATAGTTTAGAACTAATTTGCTTTAGGATTTGTGTGTATGTTGTGTATTTTTTCTGCTTTAATTTGTCTATTTCTAAAAGTCGTACTTTTAATAAATTTATGTGGCGTACCGAATCAAAATAACGCTTTACCCTCTCTCTCTCTCTCTCTCTCTCTCTCTCTCTCTCTCTCTCTCTCTCTCTCTCTCTCTCTCTCTCTCTCTATCTTCTTATCCTTATCTGATCTCCTCTTTAGTGTGTCCCCCGGGTAGATGGGGGTCATCTTGCACCAAGAACTGCCAATGTAACCAGAGTGCCGATTGCCATCACGAATCGGGGAAGTGTATCTGTTTCTCAGGCTACATGGGAGCCAAGTGCGAACAAGGTAGGTTATTGAAAAAGTCACAAATTAAATGTTGAAAATCTATTTAAAAATTTTAAGATTTCTATATTTCGAAGACTAGGACCTACTGGACACTATAATACTTACCTCTGTTAATAAAGACCTTCTGTCCTAAAAGTATACACACATAGGTTTTAACTCAATCTATTTTCATAAATTCACATATTTTATTACATTGTATATACCTAACATATATATTTTATTGGAAATAATATTTTTTTGTCCCACTATACCAATTTTTATACAATAATTAAAACATATAGTTTTATATATTTTTAGACGAAACTGTAGAAATATATAATAGTTTTTAATATTTTACTAATCTTAAATCATTTTTTTTTCATTTTCTTTTTAAATATATACCTTTTTCATAGTTTTGCAGTGATTTTAAACATTGCTTCGACATTGATTACTACTACTATCAATCATAAGCAGTAGTAAAAATAGTATAGCGGAATATTTTCCTTTATTGAGTAAAGTATCTGCCTTTGATTCAGTGCAGTGCATTGACTTGAATTACTCTACTCTTAAATATTTATCTGGAGAAATTGCTGATTTTTCTAAAGCAGTTAAATAAGAGTCCAATAATTAAATTAAACGCATATTCTATATTGGTACAGTTGAATATGGCGATACTGCAGCGTTAAAACGAAGTCTTAGTAATGAAATTGTTTGAAACCTGCTTTTCTTTCATACAGAAGTCAGAAACCTTTAGGATGAACTAAATTTATTATGATAATCAATAAAACATCCTTTTCCATCGATTATTCCATCAGAATGCCCAGAAGGCAAGTACGGTCTTGACTGTGCCGAGTCCTGTCAGTGTGTCCACGGGAAGTGCGATCATCGATCTGGAGCCTGTGTCTGCACCCCGGGATGGCGCAATGTTCACTGCGATCGATCCTGTCAACCAGGCTACTATGGCAACGAGTGTCAACAACAATGCAGCTGTCAGAACGGTGCCCAGTGCGATCACGTGACTGGGGAGTGTAAATGTGCCCCGGGTGAGTCAACGCTTTTAAATTTACAAACTATTATCCGATATTTTGTGAGTAGACCAGCATAATAGGACCACCAAATCATGTCGGCCCTTTCATTTAGACTGGTATCAGAAACTTTTTACATAGAATTGATTTGCTTTATGTGTATAACTGTTTAAAAAATCCGTGTTTTGACACTTATATATTAGAATATATTTTTTTTTATAAAATACGTAATTTCATGTTTGCTGACAACTTCAGTAACAATGTTTGAACTTTGTTAACTCTAACGTTAAGCAAGTAAAAACAGATTAAGTAGATTTTTAAGTATTTATATAAAAAATTCGAAAATATATTGTTTAATGTACCGCTTCAACTATAATACACATTTATTAATTATTTTTAAAATGTTTTTATTTCAAAGAGTATAATTTACAAAGGAAATTTTATATTTTCCGACATAATATTTCCCATGTGGCTTAATATTATGAAAGTATTTAATATTCGAAATTTTTTCGTATTCAAAATGTTATGTTATTAACTAAATATATAGGATTTCTGCTATTGTGAACCTATAGTAAATAAAATGTTTTCTCCACCATTCATCAGGATGGACTGGAATGTCTTGCACAGAAATATGCCCTATAGGACGCTTCGGTATCAACTGTGAGCAGACCTGTCAATGTCAGAACTCGGCCGACTGCGACCGTGTGTCCGGGAATTGTGTCTGTCTGCCCGGATGGCAGGGTATCCATTGTGAACTCCCCTGTCCAATCGGATTCTATGGGCGGAACTGTGCCCTTCATTGTCAATGTTTGCACGGTGGCGATTGTGACAGTGTCTCTGGGTCCTGCCAATGCCCCGCTGGACACACTGGGAAGTTGTGTGAACTCACGTGCGAAGAGGGACACTTCGGAGATAATTGTGCTTCCAGGTGCCAGTGTGAGAATGCTGTCGGCTGTGACAGAGTTAATGGAAGCTGCTTCTGTCGTCAGGGATATATGGGAACAACATGTCAGACAAGTAAGTAGATTATTTTCTACTCTATCACTTACAAAACTTTTCACATTCTCTTCTCTCTTCTATAATTTCTCCTCAATCTTTTCTCTTCTCCTTCCTCATATAATATGTTCTTCTTTCGTTTCTTCATTTTCCTCGCTACTCATCTCCCCTATTGTCCTCTCCTCTCCTCCCCACCATCTCAGAATGTCCTCCCGGAAAGTACGGTGCCGGTTGCCAACAGCAATGCCAATGCCAGCACAGTTCGGCTTGTGACGCCGCCACAGGAGCGTGTACATGCTCTCCTGGATGGACCGGAAAACTCTGTGACACACCCTGCCAAGCTGGCTACTATGGTGACCTATGCAGCAAAAAGTACATATAATGATCTATTGTTTACATAGCTTAATTATTTATCACTCTAACTAAGGATTTAACAAAGAATTCAAATGAATTAACTAGACGGCACACGATGGGATTTCCTCGTGGTTTCGTTTTCTATACTTCATTTTCTCTGAGTGGTAAAAAGACATGCCGAAAAGTTGTAAAGATACAATAACATATTGTTGAGTTGGTCTGATGAAATATCTAATACGAGGTTGTATATAAAATAATATATATAGGTTTTTATTAATCTAATGTTATATTTATTATTCTATAGTAAGCATTGCATAGGTGATTTTTAATAACTACTGAAATTTTTTATTTTACATAATAGCGCAGATACCAATTTAGCAACCAAATATTAATATATTAACAAACAGTAATATTGTGCGTTAAAAAAGCATTTACATAGTTATACAGATTACTTTAGTAGATTTGGATTATAGCGAAACCATTTGTTAAGTTAGCGTATCAACACATTATTTTGCACCTGTTTGATTTGTTGCTTTGAATAATTTAGTAACCTAATTTTACTATATTTATAAAATTTTGCATTATAAATTTTATAAAATTTCTCTCATTTATAAATTAGTACTTAACCTGTACAAAATAACATATATAGGTACTATATTATGTAATATAACGTTAATTCTGTTAAATGTTGACCTTTAATAATTATTAGTGTTATTTACTGTTTTCAGCTGAAAAATTGTTATGGTTAGGTATTATTTCGAAAGTATATTTATTGTCTTTAATTAAGTAATAGTATTTGTGTGTTAGTAATTTCTTTGTATATTTTTTATTGTTATTCGTAAATGAAAAAACGTTAATAGTTCAAAATTTTGGAATTGTTATTATAAAAACCTTTTTTATAAAATCTTTTCTTCAAAAACGTTAATTATATGTATATTAGGAATAGTGGGCATCCTCGTAAATTATACAATGTGTGTTCTCCCTTTATTACTTTCAAACAATGATATTTTTGTGGCGTAATTGAAAGCTGAACTATTTTTACTTTTATTAATTATAAATCCACTTATGTCTATAATATATGATCATTAAATTATATAGGTACACATGCTGTCACTCAGAATCAACCAGTTTATCATATTGTTTCATTCTGTTTTGGTTATTTTATATACTGACTGTTATAAAAGATCGTATATATCTAAACCTACGCTAGTATAGGTTCTTAGCTCATGCAGGCAACCTACGTATAACAGTAAGGTACCTATATTAGAATATCACAAGAACGGCCATTTTTAAACAGCTACCATTTAAATATTAAATTATATTTTGAAATAATTTAAATTTTATCGTGTAGCGCCGTCAAAAATTAATAATCTTGTTAATTTTCATTTTATAACTATTATAGAACCCGAGATATTTAGGTGCAAAAACGACTTTTATCGAAATTCTTCTTCTTCTTCTAATTCTTATTCTTATTCTTCAGACCCAATAACACCCCCTAAATTTTAAGAGATTTTTATGAAATTTTGAACATATATTGAAAGTGTCCCAGAGATGACAAAAATTATATTTTTTACTTAGCTACTGCTAGAAGCCTCGATTTTGCGTAGCAACCACAGTTTAAACCCAATAACACCCCTTAAATTTTAAGCTATTTTTATGAAATTTAAAATTTATATTTAAAATGTCCGGAGATAAGAAAACCGATATTTTGGTCTAGCAACCGTTGCTAGGGATCTCGATTTTGCATAGCAACCACTATTTATACCCAATAACATCCCTAAACTTTAAGCGATTTTTATGACAGTTTGAACATATATTGGAAATGTCCCGAGAATGAGAAAAATGATATTTTTACCTATATTTACCTATAATCTCAAACTATCGATGGTTAACTTCGTGTTTTATGTTCATCGACTAGCCTTTTTAACTTTCCCTTGTGATTTTAAATCAAATATGTAATGAAGATTATTTGCTTTTTATATCTTATTTCTTCTTATGACCCATCATTTTTTCTGCAGATTTCCATGAATACGAATTCTGAAGGATCATGGTTTTTTCTTACAGTATCCATAACATTAAACCCACACATCCTAGAGCCGAATTATTATTCTCTATTGTGTATAGCCCACTTTCACCTTCAACAGTACCTCATTTTTCCTGCTATACTATAGCTTATTTGTCGACTACATATTTTCCCCTATCAACGATTAAAATTAGAATATGATTTCATCAAAGAGAAAGTAGATTTTTTCAAATCACAATGCTTTATGCACAGGTAAAACCTTACTTTAAAAAAGCGATCACATTTGGAACATTTTTAAGTTAAAGTAAAGAAATTAAATATTTTTCACCTTATTTATATACGAACAATTACTACACATTCAAACCCTCATTTGAAACATTTATATTAATAACAGCAGCTTGTTATGTATACACCACTTTGTACACCACATTATTTTATTTTATTCATTCCATATCGCCAGTTATCTATACTTTTTTCAGATCTATATACTTTTAATACTAAAATTAGAATCCAATAAAGTTTTCTGATCTGCAAAGATACTTCATTTTAAGAAAAATTTTCTAAAAGTTAAAATAAGAGTATAATAATAAAATTCTATATAATATATGTAAATCAACATCCAAATAGTAATTTGGATAATACTTATTATATGTATAACTATTAAATTATGTTTTTAGCGCTATTTAAAATGTAGGCTTGTTTTACTGCAATGTTTTAAATTTAGCTCTAAAAAATCAATCAACTTACTGGTGAATTGCTTTAAATTGAGATCTAAACATAAAAATTAAGGTCTGCTCATTTTATTCTTCTAAGGAATACTTAAACTATACTTATATTGTAGTAATCCCTTGTTTGTGACAAAAAATAACAAAATCCCATTTTTTATGTCTTTTATATAAACGAAATTAATAATTTATAAAAAAAATATCTTTAACATAAATTTAAAGTATATATTTTTTAATGAAAGAGCAAGAAAATCAAACTGTTTATACTTAAAATTACGTTAAGTAAAAACAAGAATGTGCGTGAGCAGATATTCTCGTTAAAAAGGTATATTAATTATGTATATAAATATAAGTACAAGCATTTAGCATAATTGTTAAGCATGTACATAGTATACTATACTCCAATGTATTCAATATTTTCTATTTGAATACAAGAAGAAATTTTTACACAATTTTATAATACAGGTAGGTATGTATAATGAGTAAAGCTTTTCCAATTTTCAATAAAAATTAATTGATTTATAGATTGGTTGGTTGATTTTATTGATAATAATCAGCCTTACCGAAATAGTGTACACTTAGAAATATTTATTTGTCAACGATTTTTCTTTTTTTAAATGTAATTGATTATTATTAATAATAATAATAAGAGCACCTATTGCGAGTCTAGATGAGTGAATAAAAATATTACACCTACACAAATACAACAATATCGAATACTTGATATCCTCCTACTAAATAATAATAATAATAATAATACTCGAACAAATAGTAATTATGCAAAGGTTATTAAGAAATAACTATCTTCACGGACAGTCTTAATCATCATTTATACAATTGTTATTAATTATGCATTAATCACCCTTATATTACAAAAAATACAATTATAAATTGATCAACTAAAAAATGTACCTACCTACCAACGTAAAATAGAATATTTATAATTGAGTAAGATAATAAAATACAAACTAAGATAATTACGCAATCAATATATCAATAAGTAGTTATAGAAGATAGTCAGGACTATAAACATCAAATCAATTAAATAGACGCTGAAACTTCTTTGTCAACTTTCCTTCTCTCTTACCACAACACAGATGCTCTTGCGCTGCCAGCAAACCCTGTGATCACGTAACTGGAGAATGTAACTGTCCCATTGGTCGACACGGTAGCCAATGCGAAGAGCCCTGTCCTGTAGGAAGCTGGGGTGCTGACTGTCTACAAAAATGTAGTTGTCAACTTGCCAATCAGCAGTGCGATCCTATCAGTGGTAGCTGTCATTGCATGTCAGGATGGACGGGTTCACAATGCACAAGTCGTAAGTTTTTACCACTAGGTACTCTTATCTCCTCTTCGGTTCTGATCCGGACATCTATGGGGTTTTCTTATCTCTTCTTAATAGGTTGCGGGAAAGATGAATACGGTCCCGATTGTCAGTTCTCTTGCAAATGTCAAAATGGAGGGATTTGTCATCCGGATACTGGAAAATGTGTCTGCCCAGCAGGTTATATTTTCTTCTTATATTTATTAAACACTTTATTTTAATCTTTATCTACGTATTTTGCTCATTATAACATTCATTTTATCTTTTCTCTTCTTCAGCTTTTTTTCTTAATTTTTACATCTTTTCAAAGTGTTTTCACTTTCACCTTGTTTTTAATATTTTAGTGTTTACGTAGTTTTTTTTGTTATCTAATTTTTATAAATTTGTTGTTTTTCCTATTACTACAATTATTTTTGATTACCTTCTTCTTATTCTTCTTTGTAATAACTTTATTTCAAATTTTAGAAATATATTTCTAATTTTTACCTATTTCTTTTACTGTTTTTTTATTTTTATATCAAGCTAGTGCCTTAATAATTTAATTTTTAAATCTTGTATCCAGCATCCTCTCATATTAATTCACGTTTTTACCCACCAACCCTCATTCCAGGATTTTATGGTGAACGGTGTCAACTCACATGTGCGCCGGGATTCTACGGAAGAAATTGTCAACACCGTTGTCGCTGCGCCCATCGAGAGTCATGCGATCCCAAAACTGGCCAGTGCAACTGCCTTCCTGGATATCAAGGTCCTATTTGCAGAAAAAGTGAGTCCCTTACCTTTCAATGAGAACACCTCATGTCTGCATTTCCGCTCAATCCCACTCTTCTCTTCTCCCTCCTCAGCTTGTTTGCCAGGTCGGTACGGTTCCCACTGTGCAGAAGAGTGCCCCTCATGTCCAGGAGGAGATCTCAATTGCCATCCTGAATCCGGTACTTGTTCCTGTCCCCCAGGCCGAACCGGAGTTACTTGTACACAGGACTGTCCCCCTGGCCGCTTCGGACCAATGTGCCTTCAGGTGCCTGGTCCCTTAATCATTTTGCGTGAACCTATGCTTTTTCAGTTATTTTTAGTCTGCTTGTTTGTATGTCTCCTTTTCTCTGTATATATCGACATCTCTGCAATCACTACCCTCTGTTTACATCTATCTCTATTTGCCCATATGTAGATCTACATACCTATGTGTCAGTCTGTATGTGTGTTTCATTGTTTGTTTGTCTATCTTTATGCCTGTCAAAGTGTATAGCTATCAGTTTGTCTATCTAGCTATCTATTTTCTGATTTTCTGCCTATCTATTTGTCTGTCCAATATTTGCCCCTTACTATGTATTTGTATTACTATAATATTACTTTTCATATATACATATTTCTCTTTAAATCTACCTTTATGTATTTCATCTATACGTTTCTATAAATGCAAACACATGTCAGTCTATCTTTTTCGTATAACTTTCATGTCTCTTCATCTTTTTGTCTGTATTCTGTCCGCCTCTTATTAATTTCTCTCTCCCTTCTGTTTTACACCTCGATCCTCACCTCACCACATTTAGGTATGCACCTGTCACAACTCCGCCGTTTGCAATCAAACAAACGGGGCTTGTATCTGTCAGCCGGGCTACTACGGCGCTCTCTGCGAGTTCTCCTGTCCTGCAGGCTACTTCGGAAAGGGTTGTGCATCCGCTTGCCTCTGTTACAATAAAGCCAAATGCTCTCCAATTACTGGCGAATGCCTCTGTCAGCCTGGCTACACTGGAGATCGATGCGAGAAAGGTATTCAATCTGCCTCATAAACTTTAGCTTTTCTTGCAAAGTAAAATACTCGCGTCTGAATGGTTGAATGTTCAAAATATTACTTTTCTTGCATGCTGTATCACTTCTATTATTTTACACTGTTTTGCCAAATTCTCTCATACTTAACCACATTCCCTTCTCTGCCCCTCTGTGCAGTTTGTCCTCGTGGGTACTTCGGCGAGCTCTGTGCGAGAGCCTGTATAGGATGCTCTGACTGTCACTATCAGACCGGAGACTGTCTCTGTCCACTAGGCCGTACTGGGCCTGCATGCGCCCGTAGTAAGGCTGTAAAGGTTCATACACCGCCACACATTTCGTGACACGGTTCCACCCCACCCACCATCAGTGTTGTTCGTGATTAATCAATACTTGACCGATAACTGTTAGAAAAGAATGCGCAATCAATATATCCTAATAATTCCGTTGAGAAAGAAACCAAACAAAACAGTTATAAATATGTTATCTTAACGGTTTAATATATCTTTAATAATACCATAAATAAGTATTTGTTTCAATATTATACGATTACTGAAATATGTAACTCTAAATATACACATATTATGATTAAATTAAATAACTAAAATTTACATGCTAAGTTGATATAAACTATAAGTAGTAGTTTTTTAATACTGGTAATTGCATACAATTAATATATAAATTGGTATGATCAAAATATTAAAACGTCAATTTAAGTGTATTATTTCATATTCCAAGTCTAATTATTAATGTCTTAGCAAACATCTGAATTTTGACTATAGATAATTTCAATACAAAGAATAATTTCTCTGTGAGTTTGTTTAAAAATTCAATATTTAGAGAAACGAGCTTTATTCTATTTTGAATTGTGTTCATCTGAATCTCCAAACGTACCCATTTCTGTTGTCACGTCTTGTGTTGTGGTGTAAACCTGTTGTTAATTTTTGTATGTATATTTTGTGTTTGCCTATTTTAATATAATTAATAATATGTACTTATGAATTTGCTTTCATTTGTACAAATAATAGGCTTATTATCTTTTAATAGTATAACAAATAATAATTCACAAAAGTAAATCAAATGTTAAATATAAACTATATATCTAAATAGATAACTTAAAGCTTTAAATTTCAATTAATTTTACTCAAATATATTAAAATAAAAAAATAAATGTTTTGATTTCTAGCATTAACTTTCCCATAAATGTTTATAATTTAAGAATTTTTTTAAATACTAATACATTGATTCTAATTATTCTTTCTAACACATACATACCGAATGCTTATTTGTACATTAATTTATTCACATGACTAGAAGTATGATTCAGCACTTAGTTTCAAATAGAGATGCATTTTCATATGTAATAATTGTTTTTAATACCTCATTTAAAAATATGACATTTAAATATTTACATTTAAAATAATTTTAAAATCGTGGTAAATTATTTTTAACATTTAATTCATAAAGTTAAAATAATATAGCTAACACTCTATATCTGAAATTAATTTTTATCTGAAGAAGTTATTTATTTTTAAAGTATACCTTTAAAACTATCAAGTGGACAACATCGATATAACTGATATCATGGATTTTTATTAGATTTTATTTATTTAATCTCCAACGTGTAAATATTATAAGAGTTATATAGGGAAAAATACAAGGGAACTATTTAACTTCAAGTAGAGTTAAATGTTTATTACACGTGAACTTTAATATCACAGTAATATGATAAAAACAGATCTACCTTACTTTAATTATTGCTACAATTTTTTAACAAATATTTATCAGCATGTATACATTGAAATTAGTTTGGTCATCGAGCAAAACGACTCCACACTATGATAGGCGTCTATCCCCTCCACCTCCTTTTCTTCGTCCCTTCAGCTTGTTCCTCCGACAAATTCGGGCCACAATGCAGTCAACGCTGTACCTGTAGCAACGGGGCTCAGTGTCTGGCTGGTAGTGGTCACTGCGTCTGTTCTGACGAGTTCGTTGGACCAACCTGTTCCCAATCCATTCTGGGTGAGATAACTATATAGTCTTTAGAAACCATCATCACCATTCTAATGATACATATAACTCTTAGTTGACCACAATGAAAAAATACTGTTTCTTACAATATGGTTGACAATATTGATTAAAGGCCTTAGCTCTAGTGAGGTAAAACAATTTATATAAATTTCTTAGATTAATTCTAAATGGATAAACAATTATTACTGATGTAACAAATTAATTTTTTGCTACTTTACTTGCATTTTGATAATATTTTCCAGCGAACTTTAACTCCCATTAAACGTTTCTTAAGCTTGTAATCAAAAACCAACACAGAAGAAATCTCACTAAAGAAAAGGAAACAATTTTTTATAAATATATAATATATACTACAGCTAAATATATATAGGTAATTTAATTTTTAAATTGACTAAATAGATCGTAATAAATTTCAATATTGGTAAAATGTAAAAAATGTTACACAATAGTATAAAATAATCTGAATGTACCAACTCTTCAGAGTATGTTAAAAGAAATACTGAGTTAAATGCAAAATAGGACGTAAGTATTAGTATAAGCTTCAAATAATTTGAAAATTAAAATGTAAAACAGAAAATATTTCCTTGAAATACTATTTTCATGGATTATTTATATCAATAGGTACTATCATAACTCATTTTTGCATTTTTCTTGTTCAGACTCGTCAATCATCAGAAGAAAATGATGGATTTTGCTCCTCAGGTTATACAAGTAGATCTATCAGGTAAGAAAGATACATGCTCTATATATAAGATCCAAGTTCTGTTTCTGTATACTCGTTCATTTCATTGTTTACCTTTTCATGTTACAGATTTTTTATCACTCGGAATAGCGCTAACCAAAGAATGAATTACTCTACCTCATGTAATTAAGATCTCTTTATTCATGCTTTTGTGTATTTATATTAATGCTATATATATTTCATCTACCCGTTTACTTATCTACTCATATTTTATGTACATCTCTTTTTAAATATACTTTTCATTAATCCTATTTTCCAATTTGCAAATCGCACGCCACAGAATTAATAAATACAAAACTTGGGTTTGACTTATGGAGCAAACATAACTTGAAGATATGGAATAGTAGCTTTTGTCTACTTCAAAAAGATTATATCATCTATATTTTTTTGTTATCTACCATAAAGGGAGTAAAACTGCTATAAACAAATTAGAGCATTAACTGGTATATGAATGTTTAATGAAAAATTTACAAGAACCCAAAAAGAAGATAGAGTTATGTCAATAAAAATAGTTCCCTAACATTTGTCTAGTATTTCAGTAATCTTTTATGGTCTATAGTACTACATTACTCTAATTAATTATCTGAAAAATATAAATAAACATATAATTAGTTTAAAATGTTGAAGATAAAAAATACAGTTTTATGAGGGAGGTCTAGATGTCCGCAAATATTGTAGGTGTATATTTATTCACATTATTTAAGCGTCGAATAAATTATTTTTTCTATATAAATAAAACATTTTTCTTAATAAATGGCTCTTGTCTTACAGATTCCTCACAAAATTTCAAGAAAATCAGACAACTCACTTGACAGTGACATTATTTACGTTGACAATTATTACCACAGAGAGATCATATTTGCTACAAATACCTACCAGTTGTAATGATCAACTTTACTCCGTAAACATGCCAAGTTACATCTCTCCATTCCCACCCGCCCTTCACTCTTTTATATGAGAACATTTTGTAAACCACCACATCAAATCAGACCTTCTGCATCATTCAAACATCTTTCCATTTATTGCATTTAGTCAAACGACTGGGCGATATATAGCTGTGAGACACGCCGGTTATTCTTACGTCCATGCCCTCCCATCTATCTATTTGTATGTAGAATACTTCTTTTCATATTCTTTCTATATGCGTATTTATTAACTATATTATATTATGAGTACACAATTAATGTATGACATCTATACCTACCAGTTTATACAATAGTGCTGTGTCTTTTTATAACCGTGATACCGACATTTTCTAACTATACTGTATGTGAATTTGGACAGAAATCTCACTACTTCCATCTCATTTTGACTTTGAAAACTTGTCGATCGTGAAACATTATAAAACTAATTTTTACGCTCATACTTTAATCGATCATACTCATTATTATTGATCATATCCAGCTTGTATTTTCAAAGCATTTTGAAAGTAGTTCAAATATATTCATTATAATCAATATTATAAATACATTACATCATGTATATCTGATTATTTAAAAAATATTACATGTGAAGCTTTGGATATATATATGTATATATTTCAGCTATATATATAAATAATTCAATTGGATACATTTTGTCGTATATAAAGACTTCGTTCCATTTCATTGATACACACACATAATCCATAAGTTATGTTGATGCAAATTTAAAAAAATGCAAAGCTTAATAGTAAACACAAATACCTACATCAGTAATGATCTCAACTATACAAAACATTCAGAATCATGTTTCCCAATTTTGCTACATATAATAATCTTGTAAATGCAGCTCTTAACCACAAAATAATCAACAGCAAGTTACTCATTTTTATACTATATGTTATATTATAATGTTTAATACAATTAGCTATTACCTACTAAAAGATCAACTTTTTCAAATTAAATATCAACAACTATAGCAGAGGTCTGATAGTTAAAATTTTAAAATGATAATGCTAATGTAACTGACAATGTTTCATTTAAAATTATAACGATTATAAAACTAAAAATCTATTTAAAAGTGAAAAACACATTATTTAGCGTACAACGTATAACTTTATTTGAAAAAAGACCATTAAATTATACTGATATATATTACAATATTTTACCATCATGCTACTTGAAAATTAATGAGTTAAAGTACTCATGATAAATTGCATAATTCACAACAAACCCAAGCAAGCATTAAAACGTTAAATAGTGAAAATTAAACAAAGAGTCGTGTAAATAGAATAAACAAAAAATCATAATTAAAATTGTGTATTGAAGAAATAACTCAATTTGTATCGATGCAACACACAACTTTTTCAAAAGTAAAAATATTAAAACAAAACAAAAATTGCACGCTTAAAATAGAGTAAAACAAAATTTATTTATTTCAAGCGAAATAGTCTCTATTTATTAACTCAAATCACCTGAGCGTTACATTTCGTTCCTAGTTCGATACTCAGCGTGTCACTAATAAACTCCTCAAAGAACGAAACGCGTCTAGTTCTTTTTTATATATATATACATATATACGGTGACCATACGAATTATTTAATTTTAAAAATAAATTGAAATAACAAAATAAAATATGCGATATAGGTATAGACAGCTCTACGAGAGTTCGAAAACTAAAAAAATGAAGAACGGTAGTACATAAAATTGGATTTTTAAAGAAGGGAGAAGGATTTGATGTCGAAGTCATTTTGCAAGTAGAAATAATTACATATTTAATAATTTAATTTAAATTTAATATTTCTTAATTTTTTTATTTCTATTGAAAAAACGGTTTCGATGACAGATAAAGGATGCTTTTAATCAAATTCTTGTTTCCTCCTTTATAATTTTAATAATATACACAACAATTCTTCTTGTTTTATTAAAGTCTTCTAATTCGATATCTTCTTCTGTTTATCCCATATTTACTGTTGTCTTATTATTTCAATTTATTTTATTTATATTTATTTTAAGCACATAATTTAATATTTTGTAATGTTAAAATATCATGAAAAAGTTGAATATAGCAAGAAAACATGCTAAGTTATTCCCTTGATGAGATAATTAAACAATCATGAATTAGTTTTTTTAGTTTATTTACATGAATAACAAAAAAATTACTTTATTTCGTTTATAAACTCTATATTGAAATCTAAAAATTACATTAACTTAGAAATTTATAATTTTCTAATTATTTGGCTCTTGTTTGAAACGGATATATACAGATAAGAATGTCAATGGAAACAATCGTAAAACTATCCAAGGTTTAGCAATATTTGTTTTTGCCAAAAAATACGAACAGAGAAAACATTTACTTTAATAGAATTTTGCAGTAACAAGTTTGTTTTTGTGAGATTTTTAGATACATTAAATTACAATTGAAAACACATAGGTAAATATATTTCCTATTTATATACAATAATAAAAAAAATAAAGTTTTTGATTTACTATAATTGGAGAAGATGTATGTGATATTATTATGTAGTCAATTAAATAAAAACGTTATATTCAATAATATTTTACTGAATTTTATTTGAAAATATTTGAAAATATTTTATTGATTCACTACGCGACGTGGTTAATTACTATAAATTATATAAAAACCATGTACCTACTTGTAAAATGAGTATAACACTTCTAAAAAGAGTACAATAAGCATACATTATTCTGTAATTATCTACGCTCAATACATAAACATATTTATCAGAGTGAGGGTATCATGTATAGAGTAAGGAAATCTTTCTTTTTTCTATGGTATGACGTGTCCGGATTATTATGAAAATAAAACTTAAAACGCTTCCAATATAGTGCGCAAATTATTGCAGTATCCAAAGCGTTTTAAACTTTATTTTCATAAATAATTCAATTTAACATAACAAATTTATACCATATAAAATTTCATTGTTGTCAGCTTATTCAGGAAATTTAAGAAATTTCTTGCTATATATTCAAGAAGTGTTTTTGCCTAACCGTTGTAATGAATTAATTTTAATTTTTCTATTTAAAAAAAAAAACATAGTTGTAGCAAAAATATATTGTGTATCAAATATGTTGTAATTTAACTATATTATTACAGTACAATACTAAATTACTAAATATTTAAATATTAGCAAAGAACATATATTAAATAAAATAATAAGTTAGTTAATAGGAAAGTATACAGTGTTTCAATTTGTTCAAAAAATTATAAATAAATTATGAAGACATAATACAATAGTATGTATTATATACTTCGATGAATACTATTAACATTACTTATTTACTTGAATATGAAAATAGTCTCCATTAGTATGACACATTTGAATAATGCCATCAACTATTGGTTTCTAATCGGCGAACCACCCCTAAAAATCGTTTACATTTAAAAATGTATGTAATCACGACATACAGAGTATTAAAATAATTTTCTCGCACTGTTATGTATTTATGGTTGTATGGCAAGCAACGTAAAATGAAAAAAAATCATTTAGTTAATAATCGGGGCAATTCAAGTAACATTTACTTATGTTCACAAATGACTTAACTAAAAGCACTAAATCAACACAGTTATCATTATAAAAAATAGCTGTTTATTTATATAGTCTGCATATTTACAGCAAATAATAAAATCCATATTGTAAATTGGTGCAGATATATTTCCATTCAATGTCTGTGAGCGTGCTGTGCTGTATATGCAAAGATTTATGTACAAAAAATACGGATGAGCAACACGATTGTCTGAGAATTGAGAAGTTGAGGTAAAATTGATAGGAGAGTGATCAGAGAGAAGACGACGCACCTTCAGAAGTCTCCAACATCTCCACATTTGGACACTCACACTGCTCCTCAGCTTCATCTTTGGACAGCTCCATAGCCATATCAAAACCACCATTTGAAACATTACCACAATTCGTAGACCGTGACCTCTTGATCTGTGTACGATCTTCTCCTGTGTTAGGTTCTTTCGATTTCCTCTTGAGCCCGTCCTGAAGAGTGTGCGAGCACACGAGATCTGTGCCAGAATGCAGCCGACACCGTGCCTTGTGGACTATGACGCCTAGATGCAGAGACCGCTCCAATCCCTCTGCCGTTGGCGCACTAACCAGCTTACCCCGGGTCATGCGCAATACTCGCTCAATCTGGGAGGTGCTCCGGAATTCGTCAACAGAGGCGGACCGAACCAGCCGAGATAATGGGGCATTTCTCTGGGGTATTCCATTTTTGTTTTCCATGATGGCAGCACTGGAAAATAATTACTCTACTGGTTGCTGATGATCTGCCAAATGAAAGATTTCAAGTGGCATATATCTCGTGTTATCTATTTATTTATATTCTAGTTCGGTATGTATTTGCCTTCAGATTAAATCGTTTGAAGTGCTTCAATAAGTACATATTATCGCACTGTTTCTGCATGTAATGTGCAAATCGTTATCTACTAAGACATATTAACGAACTAAGAGCATTGTATACATTAACAATACTATTACAATTTAATTAGAACTGGATCGATATATGAATCATTTATTATAATAATGCAATTTGAAAAAAAACTGTTTGTCGGTATTCTTTGGTAAAACATATCAAAGAAGCATAAAAATCTTACAAAGAAGTAAATGAATCAACAAACAACTGAATATAGAACGAAATATAAAAGAATGATTTATGTTTAACTGCTAAGCAACCTGTTTGTCAGAATATTATAAAAATATATTAGTGTCCGAACAACTGATATCAGCTAATTTTTTTGTCGAAAAAGATTAAATAAAAAGAATTATTTCCCCATTTGATGTAAATATTAACAATAGTTAATTATAAGAACAAAGCGGTTTTAAGTTTATTACCACCCGTTTGCTAAAATCCAACAAAGATTACATTTCGCTTCAAAAAGTATTACATTATAAAATAATAATTCAATAATCCAACAAATAACATACATCGGATAGCATACTTTGCATTAATATAGGTACTGTAATACATATATGAGGATTACAAGTATTAAATGTACATCAATAAATCGCATTTATTTATAGTAAATTAAAATACGATGAAATGTCTGTACATTAAGAAAGAAAAAAATTGTATTGTGAATTACAACATATGTCAATAAAAATACTTTCGGCGTTTTTTCGGATCAATTAAAATACTAAATCCTTTTTCGATTTTTCTCCATAAATTTCTAAAAAGTTGATTTTTATCATTCATACTTCTTTTTTTTAGAAGTAGTATGTAACTATTTATATTATTAATTTTTTTCGAAAATACAATAACTAAAATTTTAATTAATCGAGTATTTGAATAATATATCCTTCTAAACATTTTAAATTTGTGCATATCCTACATTCCTATATGCATTTTTTAATTGGCAATTAATTTATTGATTAAATTAATAGTTTGATAATTACATTCATAAAATTAAGATTATTTGTGACCGACCGTTTTTCAAATTATAGAGTTTATAAAAAATATCGCAATCTGTATTTAATGTATCTAAATATTTAACCATTATTTCGCATAATGTTTCTCGTCAATCAAATTGTTTTAGTTTACTAAATATTTGGAGAATAACAATTTGTTGTCACATGTACATAATATATAAATTTCGACACCAACTGCACTTTCGCCACATAATTTAAGCTTTTTCTTTTAACGTTTCGTTTAATTAGTGGAATGTTTTTCTTTAATTTTGTGCTATTTATAAATTGATTATTGTAAAATATTAATCAGTTTTGACTCCTCAAGGGAGGAAGGGTGTTATTTTGAAAATACATTGACCGTTTATTTTACTATACGATGTAAAGGTTCTGACCATTAAGATTCTGACCAGTAAGAATGTTACTGCGATATCAATGGTTCTGACCTTATTGAGATTAAGATTCTAAACTGTGCTTAGACATTTAACCATTGTATATTGATGAATTAACAAAACTTGTGTTTAGTAATTCCAGCTTTGAAGCTAAATAATTTTGTAAAAAATATGCAAGTGACAGTGAGAAAAAATATGCAACTGACAGTGAGAAAAATATGCAACTGATAGTAAGAAAAAATATGCAACTTATAACTGTTTATAACTGTCTATAGACAGTCATAAACACGGAAACATAGGCGGAAAATTCATAATTCTATATTTTATCAAAAATTGTATATTAAGTAAGAAAGAACAAATATCTTACTTTGTGTAGGGAATCTTTAAAATATTGTGATTTTTATATATAAATTTATTGTAATATTGACTGAATTGTTGCATATTACGTTATGCATCGTAAACGCATCGTGTTGATAATTTATTGTTGAAATAACTATAATTTTATTTTTATCGATAACTTGCGGAGGTTTCAGGTTAAAAAAATGAGTTTTGGTTGATCTCTAGAAAATATTTCCTTTTAAAAATTCTTATGTTTTGCACATTTTAAAAATATTCTGATATAAAAATATGGTTTGAAAAACATTTATTAGTTTAATTCCTTCAAATTGAACATCGGTCATTTTGCCTTTGAAGTATTTTACTTGCAGAAGATTTTAATTAAAATGTTCTAACAATTTAATATAACTTTCCAGAAAGTCTTTTTGACAGACGCTAACTTTTTTCTCTTTTAATTAATTCAAATAATTTATAAATATGTGTATATATATTCAATATTTAATGAATTTGTAAACCATTAACAAAGTAAAGCATTATTTAATAATATAGTCCCAGTGAAAAGTTTTGTCATTTTTTAAAACTTCGGCGCAATCAGAAAAGCGCTTTCCACTGAAATAAGACTTCATTGACGAAAATGAATAGTAGATTCACTTTGCACTAAGTCCGGTGAATACTGAGGATAAGGGATGCACGGTAGTTTTATTTCTTGGAGCTTCTCCATGGTAACTCCAGAAGTGTGAAGACTCGTGTTGTCCTGTAAAATGCTGATGCCGATTTTTTGCGTCTAAGCACCGTCTTCTTTAAATATACATAGGTTAACTTTTAATTTCTGCAGCAGATCACAATATACCGCAGAATCCATATTTTGATTTTGTTTTAACAACATCCACAAGATGATTCCTTTGCTGTCCCAAAAGCAAACAGCCATAGTTTTCGGTGGTGTTAATTTTTTCAGAACGTTCTGGAATTTCAGGGCATCTCACCTGATCAACATTTTGTTTGCGAGAAAGTATCCGTGCTGTTCAACATGATCCAGGTTTCGTCGACAGTAACGAGGCACGGTACAAAATAATTACCTCCGTATTTGACAAGTTGCTCGTTACCTATTCGAACCCGATTCAGCTTGTTTCCAGGTGAGCGTTCATGTGGGACAACTTTGCCTGAAACATACTTAAAGTCATTCTATGCATATGCTCCCTCACAGTAGAGTCAGAAATCACCATCGCTACCTGCAGGTACTGCTTGATGTCTTCATCAATGTCCAGTTTTGGTCTTCCTTCCCATTCCTTGTCATTAACATCAAACTCGCCATCTTTTAAACGAGTGAAGCAGCGCTAACAGGTTCGTACATTAGCCATAACTTCATTAATAGCCAAAGCATAATTAATCTCCTTTTTCGCTTCAGATCCCCATAGATTTCTCACCCAGCAATAATAAATAAGCTTGCGGACATCTTTTATGTTATATTGTATTACAAATATATTTAATGTTACATACTTCTGTTACTTAAAAAACGACAAAACTTTCCATTGAGACCTATATATGTATTTTTTTAATTATTATTTGTTTAATTGTTCATAGGGGGAAAAAAGCAGTTTCGGATAATTATCAGTTTATTATAAAAAATTTAAAAAATTGATGATCTACCGTTTTGAATAATCTTATATTAAACAATATGCTGTTTCAAATTCTGCTGCTTAAATTATTTATATATCTTAAAACGTATTAATATTTTGTATTTTAATATTTATTAACTACTTTGGTTATTAAAAATAACACCCACATTTTATTTACTATTATTACAAGGTTATCAAATAAAACCAATATAAAGATATATATAACAAATTTAACGATATAGTTGTTTAGTTTTTAATATGATTTATTCCTACGATAAGTTAATTTTAATATATTTCTAAAAGCACATATATATATATATATGTATATGCCGTAATTTAATTTAATTTTTTCTAACATTTATCATTTTAAAATCAATAGGAAAATACGAACTCAACCTAAAAAGATTTTTTCTCAAAGATTTACATGCATTTGTATATGTTTATTAAACAAAATTTTGACCGAATATTCGCGAATACTAGTGAAATATTATACCCGTCATTTTATACCGTGGATTCCAATCATACAGGTATTCGGTATAATTTTCGATGTCAAAATATGCCGTTCGAATAATGGACAACCCATTAAGTCTCATACATAAGCAAATTTTACCAACATTGCTTAAATAAATCGTCAGAAAAGACATCAAATATTACTTTGAGACTAATTAGGATAAAAAAAGCTCTCTGTTGTGAAAATATTTGTACCCCTCGATTGGAAAACCATTGTTTACTTTCTTTGATCAACTGGAATTCGTAAACAGAACATCTGGAGAAGAATATATTTCTATGACTTTCAAGAACGAAACCACACCAACTACTTGTTCTTCTGTTTTTTTTTCTCAGAGTTATAAGGCTTCTGTCATTGTTGCCAGTGATTTAATAAAACAAGTCTCGTAAGAGAAATACCACTGCATTAAAACGGAAATAAAACTAATGCTTTACATTTAATAAAAAATAATCCTATATGACAAGTTACTTTGTTTTGGTTTGTCGTAATAAAATAATGAAAATACATGTTTTAGGCAAAACAAATTAAGTTTTGGGTAAATAAATTAGGTAGTTAATTAATTAAAAAGTACAAGTTAAGAATAACTGTTTGCCATAAGTCTATTAAAATTCATTTTTAATAACAATCTGATACTCCGATTTGGTTATCGAATGAACATTCGAATAATAAAATATTAATTACAGACATTGCTATCATAACACAAATGAGATTAGCGATCACATGCGCATATCGATTAGATTTCCCCGTATATCATTATAAGCCTGTGGCATTATATAGCAGTTCTAAGAACAATAATAAGCCTTTCATTTCCTGGATAAATCTACAAAATACTAACAGCCTATACCAATAAATGGATCATAAATATATTACATATGCCATTAACGGGAAGGGGTATTTATATGCACATGAAGTAGGCTGGTATTCATCATCTCGGAATAGAATTGAGTGTTGGCAGATTCTGAATTAATGTGCGGGAGTGATTTTAAAACCTGAAATGACGAATTAATAGTCAAAACAGGTGATGACTGAATTACTAAAACCAATAGATACTTTGTACTAACATTTAGTTTTAATCGGTTCGGTATGTTAGAAACCAACGTAAAAATGTGGAACATTTTTTTTAAATAGAATCAGGGACCAGTATATGCAAGCTGAATGTCGACTTGTAGAGTTCTTAAATGTTTGGAATTGTACAAATCTAAATGACGTTAAGCCTCGGCTAACCAAATTCTAAAGAGTTGCACGCACGCTAATAAAATAAATTTAGAAATTTATTTGTAATGTTCTTCTAGATTGTCCCAACAAAGTAAGTCAATGAACCAATTACATATAACCTCTGAAGATGTTAGAGATATGCGAAATCGATTGGTTTCTTTTAGAAAATATAACAACTAAAAAAATAGAGAAACAAATGAAACAATAAGATAAAGTTAGAAAAGTGTAAGTAGTATAGGTGTAATCGACAAAAACTGAATATTAAATACCAGCATACAAAATGACAATAATATATTTTTACAACAAATGTATATCAAAATTTAAAACTAAATAAGCAAAGTACAACATACGATCAGTATTTGTATAAAATAATGTACATCTGTATAAATTTTAAAAATTTCATAATTTCTATGTAAATTATGTTAAAAAATCCAACAATTTAGATTATCTTCATCTAAATAAAATTCACATAATATAATCTTTATGAAAATTTTAGGTTATAAGCATAGAAGTTTACCTTTAAGAATGTCTATTTGTTATATTGTAACGCAAATAATTTAGAAAATTTATATGGAAGACTGGGTGATATATATATATATATTTATATGTGCTGCTATATTAGTTTTTGCAGAAACCTTGTTATAAAACGGATTATCTGCAGTTAGAGCTGATGAATTTTAACATTGTTATATATTAAGTCATGTTAACATTATACTTTGACACGACTTTCACACAAATAAAATTATTATATATAAGGCTTAGATGTATTAATATTCTTCCTCGATGCAGGTGATGGAAACAATAACAGCATATATTGACAGAGTCCATAACATCGAGATACCTCCCCTCCAAAAGAAGCAGAAAAAGAAATATCAAAGCCAAGACAGGAAGCTACAGAAGACTAAGCGCAGAAGAAGAAGAGATCAGTATTGAGGAAGTCGAGAACGCCCTCGAAGCTATACAAGAGACTAAAGCGACAAAGCCAGACTACATACACTTCAAGATACTGAAAATGCTCCCCAAACAAGCCATTGAAGTAAACACAAAGATAATGAACATGTCACTCAAAAAAACCGAAATCCCACTGAACAGGAGAAACGCATGTATTATCCCAATTCTCAAAAAAGGAAAACCACCAGATGAGATATTATCATATAGACCTAAAAGTTTGACATCAACTTTAAACAATTTTATGGAAAAAAATGAGCAGAAATCGACTGATGTATTTATTACCTTGAGACAAACAACGTGCTAAGCGAAATGCAGGTGGGCTTTAGAGCTGGAAGAAGCACAGAAGATCAGGTGCTTTTAGACTTTCTCAAACCATAAGTGACAATCTCCAAGAAAGAAACAGAACGGTCCTTTGCCTCTGAGACTATGCCAAAACATATGACAAATTATTGCGGGATACTCTGATTAACAAGCTTATAAAACTTGGAATAAACTACAGAATTTTTCGATATATACAACAATGACTGAGTAACACAAGAGCCTGGGTGAGATTCAACAACAAAGACAGGAAAAAGTATATCTTCCATCAGGGACTACAACACGAAAGTAGAGAGAGCTTAAAACTTAAACAATGGAATGCAGACGATGTTCGCACTAAGATCAGCGAACTCGAGAAGTGCCTGAAAGACCACAGAATAGATGTCGGCCTCATCCAAGTCAACGCCTCCAAGTGTGAAATCGGCTTCTTCAGCTCCAATACACACGAAGCCAAATGGACGCCCAAAGTGAAGATCAAAGACACTAC
>JAYRBW010120246.1:0-17143 GCA_036023295.1 Invenusta paracnida
AAATAGTTTGCAAAAACCTTTGGGTAGACGAGAAGTAGTATAAAACTGCATACAGAATCAATAAGAGTCGTTTCTCTATGTGTACTCTATGATTCACCCTATATTTTTATTATCTCAGTTAATACATCAGAAATTAAATATTAAACTGCATATATGACTTGCTTTTTAATTTTGAGTTGAGCACTGAACTTTTCTGAGGAATTCATAACAATCTCATAACCTAATTATTTTGTAACAGAAAATTGTTTTTCAAGAAGTCCACGAATTTTACACAATTAATATATGTATTTAGGAATTATACACCCTATAACTCAGGCGATGTCACCGTAACCCAAGTTGGAAACTGGTTGGTAACGGATCTGGCCCGACGGACCGTGGTAGTCCTAGACCCCTTTGGTGGTTTTATCCATGAATTTAAACACCGACCCAAGAACACGACATGGTTCCCCGAATACTTGGCCACCGATAGCAGGCAAAGAATTGCCGTTAGTGACTACAGTACAGCAGCCGTGGACTTATTTGATCCCCATGGAGGGTACATAGCCCCTTTGCAGGGGACTGTGCTTTCCAAGCCTTGTGGAGTTGTCTTCGATCCCTATGATAACATCCTCGTGTGTGATCAAGGAAAACATCGGATTGCATTATTCGACCCGAATGGTCGATTTATAAAGGTGATAAAGTCATAATGCAAATATAAATAAATATAAAATAATTACTAAATCTGGAACATTAGTTTCATTTTAACTAGTGCCATAAATGAGTACAATTTGTACAGCAATGAATGTATATATTCCGATATATCTACACCGATAATTAATTAATAATAAAAAAACTACAGCGTCGTAAAAATAAAAGCCAAGAAACGAGCTCCACAAAAGCAAAAAGCAAAAAATGATATTTATGATACGTAGTACAGTCACCATTGTAGAAATTGAAATAAAAATGGCGCAAAGATATAATTGTTAGGTACATACTTGCTGTTTAAAATGCATATATTTAGATCAATAAGGAACATATATGTATATATCTAAACTCTATAATTCATAAAATTATGACAACAAAAATTAATTAAAATTCTTTGCAATCATGAAGTAAAGAAAAAAAGAAAAGTAATTTTTTTACTATGTTAAAATTATTACTATGTTAAATCTGTTCCCTATTCATCTAGATATGTTTATGCATTTTAAACAGTTCAAGAATGCAAAAATTATATCTTGTCGCCATTTTTATATAAATTTCTTCAATGGCTGTATGTACTACGTATCATCAATATCTTTTTTTCTTTTGAAGGGCTCGTTTCTTGGCTTTTATTTTTAAGACGCTGTCATTTTTTGTTTTAAAATCAGTTAATAATTATTTGCAAAGATTACTCAAAATAATAAAATATAAATTCAAAGAATATTATGTAAACAACATAAATAATAATTTATAACTATTTATAAAATCTTTAAATAATGCAAAAATATTCTTTGATATTAAGGCATCATTTATGGGATAATTAATTTTCAAAGGTATTTTATTTTTTCTAAATAATGAGTTATGCGCATTTTTGTAAATTTGTGTGTAAACGCTTGAATATATAAAAAAATATTTTTTTATAAAAAACGATATTCTGTTCGTATCAAAATTGTCCGCTTTACTTTTAAAATAGCTACATTCTGGTTTAATCTCATGTTTTTTGAATAATATATTATTTTATTTCCACTTTTAACCAGCTGCGCTTTTTTTGCAACATATTGTTAGGTTGGACTGCTGGACTGTATGACTGCTAACAGCTGCACTTAGTCATAATTGCTAAGGAAAATATGCCCATTTTTGACCGCTAATTAATCAGGCTAGAATGCATTAAAAAGCATATTTTTGGTGTCAGCGTAATCGACAAGCGCTAAGGAACAAAATGCACCTACTATTATGAACTCTTAATATGGTTTCTAGATAAATTTTTTAAAGAAGTCAATTTCGTTGAAAAATTGTTTCTTCTTTTTATTTTTTTAATCTATAGAAAAACACGACCGCGTTGCAAAGATGTAAGCCAAGAAACGAGATACTCAAAAGAAAAACGTTGAAATGATATTGATGATAGGAAGTATAGCCATTACAAAAACTTGATATAAAAAAGACGCCAATATATAAAAAACAAAATGTTAAAATTATAATGATGATACATAGTAAAGCTACCAAAGAAATTTAATAAACATGGCTCCAGTATATAATTGTTATAATACTTTCTGTTTAACATGTATAGATCAATATGAAACATTAGTATACGTCTAAACTGAAAAATTCATAAAATTATGAAAAAATTTTGACAATGGAACATTTTTATAAAAAGCAACGAAGCCCTCATGAATTCAAAATTGGTTGTTTTAAGTAAGTCAATTTTTATAACAGTAAAATAATATAATTTATACCATTGCCATGATATTTTTCATAATTGTTTGTTGTCATATTTTTATTTTATTAATTTTACAGCTTATACGTATACCCACATTCCATATTGATCTATACATTTATGCATTTTAAACAGAAAGTATTATAACAATTATATCTTGGCGCCATTTTTATATCAATTTCTTCGATGGCTCATAATTTTAACATTTTGTTTTTAAATCTTGGCGTCCTTTTTATACCTATTTTTATAATGGCTCTACTTCCTATCATCAATATGATTTCAATAATTTAATTGAGCAAAATTTCTCTAGAGTTTATTGTTGATTCTGTTGTTCATGCTTTGACGATCGTCTAATTAATTACAAAATTTGCTATCCAATGAATGTTAACAATAGATATAAATATACTTTAAATAATATTAATCGAATTCAGCTTCCGCAGAGAAGCCGCCGCCGCTAATGCATTTTCCGATAGTTTGCCAATCTGTTAACACTTTAAATCCAATAAAATGATGATGCATAGAAATTTATCATTATTATTATGTAATATAATAATAATATACAAATACAATCATTTTTATTGTTTAGATGAACAGCTATAGATTATAAATAAGTAAAACAAAGAAATGTTTATGGTTAATCATGTAATCTACTTCTACTAGTTATAGGTATATTACCTAAGTAATCTCCGCTCAATAATATTATTTTATACAATTTAACAAATTTAATTACAACAAATGAATCATTGAAATAATTCTAAATATGACAATTATTAAATGTATAATTCTCAAATTGAACATGTTGTCTTTATATATATTTCTTAAAACTACGCCAATAATTTTATAATTTATGCAGGATGTTGTGGATCGATCCCATCTACCTTTGGTTCGAGGTACCAGTGCCCCGGAATTCTGGAGACCTATCACGATGACATTTAATCAGAACAATGGCGACATTGCTGTGTCTGCAGCCTATTCTGAGAGATTTGCACTGCAATGTTTCAGCTACATGGATGCAGACAAATAATTACAATTTCGGTCATAGTTTTTAATAAATGAATCATTCGTTTAAAATTGTGGTACTATTTCTATTGTGCTAAACAAAATGTTTGGCCATGCACTGTATATCTACATATTTTCTAACATACATATATTCTATATCTTAGATATAGCATCGCATACCTTAAACTGTGCTATGCACTAACTAATTTTTATAAATATTATATTATCGTGTACAAATACTGGTTTAATGGTAAATTTTAAATGATGTATACCTATACTATAAATTAATGCACCTGTCTGCACTTATTTATATGCATAAATGAAAATGTTATATTTATACATTTTGTATAGATCCTTAGTGAAGAATACCTTTATATTCACTTATTATAATTGGGGAAAGATGTTTTTACATTTACTAACAAATTATTTTTTCAGAATATAAGATTTCTATTTTTAAAGATATGTAGAAATAAAAACAACGATAAAATATTTATTATTAAAAATCTTATTATAATTTACGTTTTATTTCTACTCCTACAAGTGACCAATAGTTGTTTTTATGTATCAAGATGTATCCGATATTATCCGATTTACTGGAATGTGTTATCCTCATTTACAGGAATTTTACTAAAAATTACAAGCAAAATGTATTCAATATTTTTATCATTCATTAAACATTATTTATGACCATTATTTTAAATATACGTCAGTACAAAGATAAATATAAAAAGTAAACCGTTTTCCTAGTTTGTTTAATGAAATAAGTATGTAAAGGGAAAACGCAGTTTGTGACTGTGCATGGTTTATTCTAAATACCATAAAAATATGAAACTTAGTATAACTAAAATGAACTATATGTCTTAGTATTGATTTTACCATGAAAATAAAAAAAACATGCAATTGTGACAACAGAAAATATACTGTTAGTACTAATACAGCAATAATTTCCGATGAAAAGTTTTAAATATTTTGATATATGAGTCGATTGTTACATGTATAAATAAAAAAGTATTAAACATTTCAATGAAATAAATGTATAAATGAAATACACACAAGTAACATAATTTTAGAAACAATATTCCAATTGAGTACTGTACAAAAAAAGCGTTAGTGGAGAATTATTATACACGTACTTTTCATAGATTGAAATAGCTTTGATATTTTTGTACATACTTGAGTTGAAGTATTAACAGAAATGTATACCTATTATAATAAGTGTTCCGCATTCTACATTACAATCAATAATAAACATTCTGATGATTGATGAAAAGTTATTCTGTAAATTATGGAAGAAATCGTGTTGTAAGCCGAAACAATTCAATGAAAGAAACATAACATGTATTACAAGTGAGAAACAAAATATTATCGTATAATCATATGTCCAAAGTATGTACATCATAATAATATGTGTAATACGTGAGTCAGATGAAACAATAAATATCGTTTTATTCGGTATCATATCATTAAAAATAACAATACAATAATTAGTGCTCAAAGTATAACATTACAAAACGATAATAGCGATAAAAATGTGCATACGTGTATAAATAAGCGTATGAAGATAGTACTAATGATAAATTGAATTCAATGAAAAATGAAATTATTACAAAAAATATACAGGATAAAAAATAAAAAAAGTGGAAAGGAAACAAAACTTAGATTTTAGTTACAAATACTTGAATAGCTACTATCAAGTGTGCCATTTAGATCATAAACTCGAGATGTCATCACTCTTCAGACTCACATTATCACAGTGATCCTGAAAAAAGCATTTTTAAAGTATAAACATCTAAGTAACATTTAACACAATGTGATAATTAACTAAAAGTCAATAAACAATTCACCATAAGAAATAAAAATCGATCATATGATTTAAGCAACTAGTCCAATGTACACTAAATTATAGCTAAATGTGCTTTTTACATATAGATTAAGAAAACAAGGTCAGTTTTAAAGAATAATATTGTTATGCTAACTAAAACGTTTGTGTACAATACTTATTTTTTTTATTAAACACATACATAATTAGAATTAAGAGAATTTCGTTCAACAAAAAAAATATTACTGAATATTTACGACTGGTATAATTAAAAAATACTGATAGAATGTTTTTAAGAATTTCGACCGTTAAACAACATTGAGAAAAAAGAGGAACAAAGTATTCACACCATTGGATATCCTATTAATATAGGTGCTACCAGAAGGTTTTGTCGGATTTTCATACATTAATAGATTAACACTAGTTCTGATTTTGTAATTCTCTATTTTGTAAGATATTTGTATAGCTCTTTATGATAAATTTATTTTCATAACAATATATAATAATTGTTAGCAAGAAACAATATAAGACAGTACATTTAAGAAAATACATCGAAAATCTGACAAAAAACGTTCCTGTAGTACATTAGTCCTTCTGACAAAAAACATATTTGGACTTTTAGGTACCAGTTTGAGCAACCAAGGTTATTGTACATTTTCAAATATATTTATAATAGTTTTTTTAATGTCTGTTTTCACGAAAATTGGGTCAAAAACATAGAAATGTCTTCTATTCTTTAACATAGGAAATCAGTAAAATGGCCGTATCTCATGAAAGCTACTCTGCCCAGAAGGTTATCATGCATTTATGAAATCCTTAGTATAAGACCATTAAAATGATGTATAATAACCTTGGTTGCTCAAACTGGTACCAAAATATTCATTGGCAGAAGGACTACATATATAATACCTATTAATAGCAAGTGAAATAAGTATAATTTTATAGAGACGACAGGTATTAAATAATATTGATGACATTTTTTATAATAAAAATATACCATCTCAAAAGTTTTCAGGGAGTGTTCAAAATATTATTTCTAAATGAGACATACGTTAAACTGTTTTGCATGATATATTTAATTAAAAATATTTATTAGTTAAGAACAATAGCATTATAGCGCATTATTTTAAACCAAAATATTTTATTTTGTCTGTTTCTTATTGAAATAACTGGTTTTCCTGCAAAAATGATAGCTTCTAAAAGTGTGAACGGTATTATTATAACGTGTGTCCATATGGTTTGATATAATGATCGTACTTTGATATACTTTATATTATTAACTTTGGCTGAAAAACGTTGAGCTGTAATGACGAATGATGTGATTATCAATAGTTTGGCTTGGCCAGAGTCGTGGCTAAAGAACTGTGACGAGTCTGTGTACTGGTGAAGCGGAGGTAGAAGAGGGGGTTGGTTCTCCGGTTGCCGCATTGGTGTGAGGGGGAGGGGGCGAGGCTCGGTACAACTCCCCAAGTCGAAGGAGAACCGTCTGGAAGGTGGGCCGACTAGCCGGCTCCAGAGCCCAGGTCTCTTTCATGACATCATAGATATCCACAGGGCAGTCCTCGGGGGCCTCCATCCGGTAGCCCAGTTCCAGATTGCGGACGACTTGGGTTGCCAACTGTTGAGTGAGGAAAGGGGAGAAGGGAGAAAATAGAGGGGTGAGAATAGATGTAGGTAATGATAAGCGAATGCATTTGATTTAAATGAAGATCAAAGATCCAAACAGACTTTGCATTACTCTAAATAAATATTTTAAACAATTTAAATCAGTAATACAAAGTAAAAATATCTAAAAAAATATCAGATTATCTTGAATAAGGCAACAAATGTATTACACAGCAATAAATGCAAATCAGCATAGTATACAATAACGCAATAAAGTAATTAATTTACTTAATAATTTGATGTAATATTTTATTTAAAATATTATTGCAATTGTTTATTCAATTATCTTTTGAGAAGATAAAATAATGTCCCCAAAAGATTATACATCGGCACATATTATTAAACTAAATATTCATATAATAGAATTAAATACCATAAAGAAGTTATAATATAAATATAAATCCCGTATCTAACATATTCTTATGTAATGCAAAATATTCAATGCTCAAGAATTTTCAAATCTGGATACTAACTTATTTTCAACAATTTGTTATGATAACAAGATATATCACAATCGTAGTTAAACAAGCTACTAACAGAGCAAAATATTTAATGACATTTTAATATTTAATAACCAAAAACTAGCGATTAGGGTAGTAGATAAGAATTTTTAATTCGAAAAGTATTTCAAAATGAGCAATTTCTATACTACAGTAGAAAGATAATATCTAGTATGAGTGTTTTGTAGAAATTATGTCGCAAAAGTTAATTTGTATATAAATATTATTAAACTTTTGACTAACCAACGAATTTTGATAGTTTACATTTAAAAAATAGCTGTACAGGTTTTATATGGTGCAGCTTACAGTACACCTTATGTATTTGAGGTCAATGTAACAGAAAATATGACAACTCACAAATACAATTTGCAAATTTATAATTAAACGTTTAAATAATTAATGCAATCAAATTTACTTTTAAGGCTATTAAAAAAAGAGTTGTACCTACATTAATAAATTCATCGTACATACCATATTAGTATGATTAAAAAATTTACTCGTTAAAGTAATATCATTTTATAAAAAGGGATCAAAACATATTACTACTATAAAAATCTAGAGTAGTATGCAGAATAACAGCAAACATTTGGTAATTACAATCTAAAAATAAAACTATACAATCTATAATAAACGTATAGTCCGTGTATTATAGAACCGATTTTAATTATAAAATAATATTTCTAGTAGTCCAGAGGCGGTTCAAGGGAAGAGCATGGACAGCACCTCCTTTAAACAAATTTTAAATCAAGATTGAACATTTAACAAAGACAACGATTGTTAATATAACAACTACATAAGAAATATACTTAATATGTACGTTTTTCTGTAAAATAATCGATTTGTATTATTATATACGATTCATTGCAATATTGTTAATCCATATCAGAGAATAATATAGTAATGCCATAGATTCACGTGAAATACACCTATGCAAAAATTATCACTTAATGTATTATTGACTTTGCGCCCCTTGTAAAGCATTATGCTCCCTCCACCAGACCACTTCTGAGTACATGAAAAGTATATCTCAATAGAATAGATAAAATAAAGTATGAACGCTGTTATCTTACCAGTCGAGGATACGGCATTCGTCCAAAAGAGTAGATTTCCCAGAGTAGAACACCAAAACTCCAGACATCAGATTTTGTAGTGAATTTCTGACAAAAGGAAATATTAAGTTATTGGTAGCAATAACTATGACATAATAATAAAGGACAATATTCTTGGGCAACAAATTAAAGACACACTGATAATCGAAAAACGCTCTCCAACTACCAACAACCAGATGGAAACCAGGCAATTAATGAGATCATTTTTTCATTTTTATCCCAAAATAAGTAAATATATGTAGTTTTGGTCTATTCGGTTTGAAATTGATTTCTGTTTATAATTAACTTGCTGAACTATTATTTTAACTCCAAGTAACAGTCAAAGTAGCTGACATCTTATCTAGCTTTTAGACTTTAATTATATGCTTAATGCGTAAATGTACTGGTCTTATTACGTACTAAATAGATAAAACATTGGTCCTGGTTGTGCTAAACAGTGTAGTAAATTATGTGATTTCCGCTCAAGCACAGATTTACTGTACATAATTATCTGTTATTTGGTGTTGCATACTGAAGTAATACTTCTCTACACCGGATGAAGAAAACGCGTTATTAAATGTGTGCGGTAATATTTAAAATTAGTCTAACTATAGGTTATGGAAAAGTCACCAATATAATATTATTATATAAGTTAGTATACATTCTAAAATTGGAAGCATTTTGTAACATATAGAAGCATTTAGAAATTATATAGCCCTTTAAAATTACTATACACGTACACACAATAATTATAAATACTTTAATTAATTAATTTTACATTATTAATTATGCATTTACTTTCATGAAACTTGCTTCAAGAAACTGTCATGAAACTTGCTTCAAGAAACTTTCATGATTTCTTGCACAATTGGTTAAAGTTATATTTAAATTGTTTTAATCCATAAAAATATCGATAGTGTAAAAATATTAAGTGTAATTTTGAATTGTTAATTCATCGTTAGCAAATAATATGTCTTAGTTACAAAAAGATTAATGATTAGAAAGTGCTAAAAAATTCAAAATGCAGGAATAATTACCTCCATATATAACTATATTTTTATAAAAGTAAAAACAACAGTTAATATACATATTATATAAAAACGTAGGTTAAATATATTACAATAATATCATTTCAGTTCATAAAAAATAAAAAATGCGCTCATTCAAAATCCTTTATGCGATATTTCCTATAAATTAAATCATCTATAATGATTATAGTTTAATTTTTATTTTCAGCCATATTTTCTAGTAGTAACTTAATTAGTAAGCAGCACAATAGTCAAATAAATATAGACGAGTAAATGTACGAATTGTCAAATATAAAAGGCAGACTAATAGCTTGTAATAATACTTACAAATTTAAGTATCAGAGTAGAACTACTTTTCTAAGAGTTACATAACTTATAAGCCTTAACGATATCGTGGTACCGCGATAATAATAATTATATTATAAGTAATTAATATAAATAATTATTATAAGTTGAGTAATAAACCTTTTAAAGAGGGTAAATATGGATTATGATTATTAATAATACGGATTACTAATTACTAAATTCAGTCGTAGAAATAGCATATTGAGACTACTTAATAAGTGTAATAAATGCATATACATAAAACCAATACTTGTATGTGTAAACTGGTTACTTCAAACAATGCAGGACTAATGTATTAATCAATACAGGGGTATTTTAAGCCTTAATTACTGTATATTGTACATGTGAACATAAAAACACGTTTATGCTAATAGCAGTATAGATACTATAAATGCCATTAAACTATAACAGAAACCAAAATTTCTGTACTGCATTAGTCTAGTCTAGTATTTCTTATATTTACCCATATTTATCAACTGCTTTGTACATAATTTTGGCAAAATATGAAGTTCGGAAATAGTACACATACTTGACAAAGTAGTAAATCTAAAAAAATAACTGCAAATCAAAACTACAATATAAAGCCAAATATTAATTATCTATAAAATTCTAAAAAATCTATTAACATAATATTATGCTTTATAGCATACGTATACAAAATAAGACAAAGTATGTAACAAAAGGTCACTCACATTATGCCTGACTGCCTCGGGCGCCGTCCACTTGATCGGAATGCGGTTCCCAGTCTCTCCTCCACCTTCATGCCCACCACCACTGTTGGAGGTGGAAGTGGTTGGAATCTTGACCTTGGGCGGAGTTATGCGTGTTCGTAATGCGTCTCTATTACTACCATCTTCTTGGGATACCTGAGCAAGGCCGAAGTCCGCCACTTTTGCCGTAAGATCGCTGTCTAACAAGACGTTTCGGGCGGCCAAGTCGCGATGGACAATTCCCTTTTCCTCCAGGTAAGTCATACCGCGACAGGTATCGCTGAGTATCGTGAACAGAGAATAAAATCAAAGAACATGCTTTGTAAAAAAGGCGTTTTTTTATATAAATCAAAACAATAGCCAAACGAATGAACTTAATTCAATAAAGATGTATCAGTTCACAAGTAATCACTTCTTTTACAGTGTCATTAGCGACAGCAAATATTCAGTATGCGAGAAAAAATTCAACTTATGATAATAAAGTATGTATAAATTTACGCAACATAGTAAACAAACATCTAAATAGGAAATAAAATAAAAACAATTAAACTTAATGTGTATATAATATATTATGCTACAACATTTAGGATAGCCTCTTAGGGTTAATTATAAAACTCGCCTTAGTTGAACACAACTATTGATATTCTTAAATTCATAATAATATGTCTTATATTTTTAAAAAGTGTACCTCATTTATAAGCATTATGTAGATACAAATAATATGCAAAGCGATACAGGGTAATGTCATCACATCATTCAGATGACAAAATTCGTGTACAATTAAAATATAAATTATGTATTTTGAAAAAAAAAACCGTATAAAACGTTCAAATAAAAAGCCTACAGAATAGCTAGGTGGCAGAAGCATATAACATAATAAAGTTGATTGTAGAATCGGTTTATTAAAAATTAACGCACGCCACATTACAAATTTACGTAATTATTATATTGAATTGGCATTTATTATTATAGTGTATAATAATAGCAACCGTATTTTCACTGTAGTGTAGAGAATTAAACAATCAAAACCACTAGCGATTTTTTAAATAGAATAGGACCGAGCATTTCATGTATCTCTTTGCTGTACTGACCGTAATTATAATGTACAGATGGGACCGATGCATCGAAGGCTCGGTCCTATTTTATTATATTTTTTAATTTTCAAACTGTTTTTCCTATATATTAATGAAATAATAATAAGTAACATGATACGAATATGTATATTATAACAGTTATTTTTAACATTTTTAAATTATAAGTAAAACGAATCAGAATGGATAAAAGTGAAATAACCAAATAACGTATTCGAATATAATGACATCACATAAAACGGTACAGTAAAAAGGCCAAAGTAAATTTCCAAATGCAAATGAAGGAAAAACATTCCTAGAAATAGCGTAATAAATTTATAGCACGCTTAAAATAAATACTTTTCTGTTATAAAAAGTAATGAGTTTTAATCAGAAGTAATTTAAAATAACTAGTTTTAGTATAATTTACTTTCACAATACCGATAGTACTTCAGTAAATAACTTAAGAACGATATCATAAATATTCAGAGTTTTCAACAATATTGTTTTGTGCAGAGTATATGTTCAACTCCAACACACTGAAGCTAATAGTGTAAACTGCTTCTTAACATTCCAGTTGGGTGGAACCGACTCACAGAGCAAATTTGAGCTGATCATTTTTGCTGACGACAGTGCGACCTCTAGAGCGCAGATAATTGATTAGGGAGCCATTCGGCATAAATTCAGTGATTAGGTAGACCTGCTCCGTGTCTTGTGTCACACCAATGAATTTCACCAGATTTGGATGGTTTAGGGATCTAGTGGTTATGTTGACGGGGTAAAAATAAGAAACGAGAAGGGAGAAATTAAACGATAGGCAGTGATTAACATTTGTAATCTTTCTAAAGGGCGTGCATATATAATTACTACACAGCAATTGAGATTTTAAAAGTAGTTAGCATACAATAATGAATAATGAAAGTGTGAATAATTTCAGGCCATTCACAAACTAGTGAGCTTTGTACAGAGCTATTATAGCAATTAACACAAAACGTATTTAAAATTAATTAAGTAGCTAAGATATCTATAAATTAATTTAGACCTATTTTTACTTATGATTTACAATAATGAACAACAATATTTTAATATATTTTAATATATAAAAATACTATTAAAGGTTTACTATAGTCCTAATAATAAACATAAAAATGTGCAATTATAATAAACCAAAAATAGGAATCAATTCGTAGTAGAACTTTAAAATTGTTATCAAATAAAAAAGGTAAGGAGCAGGCGCGTGACAATTATTGTATAACCTACGACATAACATAAGCCTCATAAGTGATGAGTTTTTCTTCAGAAGGATTGGTATCTCGTTTGAAGCATTTAACAGCGACATCTGAATTTTTGTATCGGCCTTTGAGTACCTCTGCAAGGAAAAATACAAAATTGCAAACTTGTTTTATAGATGAATACCATACTAAAAATAATTACTTATAGAAATGGCACAAAGTACCAAAGCAGAAACTTGGGAAATCAATCTATATAAACCTAAAAAATAATATTTATATCTTGATCATATTTCTCTTTAGATGCAAAAATTTAATGGCACTTAGAAAAATATAAACCTATTATTTCTAGGTTACTTATTCAACAAAGGTATGTAAAATAATCGTTTACATAGACAATAGGTAGCAAATAGCTAATAATTAAATGATCCTTGTTTCATCGGAACCTATTCAATATGCTAAGCATGAATTATACAAGAAAATAAAGCGGTTAAGTATATTAGATATATTAGTGTATATGTATTCTAAATTGTGTGACTGCATCCTTGGTAACATAATTTGTAAGCAGCTCACCTTCTTTAACAGACAATTCTCTATAATATGCTGGTTCTATACTATGAGCGGTTCATTTTGTTTATATTCAATCGTTTAGTACTATAGGTATACACGTATTACGTACCTATAATTGAAATTTCAAGCAATAATAATCGATTGCAAGATACCCCATTATAATAAACAGAAAATAAAGGCAATCGATTTACGTTAGACCATATTTCATTGAGACGGTTCATAACTAAAGAAACTTTTTTACATTTAAAAAGATAAGCTAACGTGTTATGTAAGTTAGTAATCCCAATATAGAAAACTGAAATTATCATAATAATTGAATAGTATAAATTAAAGTAAAGCAGATAAATTGATTTTTCTAAACTAAGCACAGAATAAGAGAATGAAATTAAAATGCAAATAATCCGATTATAATATGTACCATAATAGTATTACATCTTAATATTATTATTATTATATACAACAAACAAAACGATCAGTGTGCAGAGAACAGTTTTTTATGAAACTAAAAGTAGGAATAAAATAGTTTAATGTAAAGCGGAAAGACACAAAATTTACTATAAAGTTTAAGGGACCAATCAATAATATAAAATTAACAAAAAACATTAACACATTTTAAACGTTTTTCATTTGTAATTAAGCAAACATGACCAAGACAAAAATTAATATTTTCCTATAAAGTATAGGAAATATTAAAAAGCAAAAAGGACTGAATTTATAAAAAAACTCTATACATAGTCTTTTTAGAAGTTGCTTGAATAATAATTAAAGATGAATTATATATTAATGTCAAAGATGAAGACATATTTTTTTTATTTTAAAAAAGAGAGAGCGGTCTTAACTCTCTAAAGATGGAAATTTGCCTGAACATAGAAAGACAGAGTATAAGGCTAACACTCACCCCCAAACTCTCCACATCCAATCTTGTCTAGCAGTTCAACATCGCCTCTCTCTTTGAACCAGCCGCCATTATGCAGCGCAATCTGTTGCAGTTGGTGACTACTCGATTCGTAACTTCCCAGTCGACAACACAGTCCGTCCTCTGTTGTTGAATAGTGCTGAAGAAAGATTCAAATGGAATTCAAATGGAATTCTTTTTAGTAAATTAATTAATAAAGTGTAGAAATTTAAAAACACACAAAATTAAAAAATAGTCCAACAAATATATACAAATAAATAGCGTTTAACTTGTTAAGCATTTATAACTATATATAAACTATACTATAAGTACTAAAGCCATAATTGTACTATAAAAACGTATTAACATAAAAAGAGAGATACAAACACATATTAATTTCACAATAATTCGATTGTACACAAATGTTTACACAATTGTAAATTACAAAGATTAGTTAACATTTGATTATAACGCTTTTTGATTTTGTACTAAGAACTGAAGCAAAAATAACATGGAGGATAACTTGTAATTTCTGTGTCTTTTTAATGACTTCTTTAAAATAAATAGTTGTTTTATTTGTTGTTTATGTTAACAATGAATTAAACGTTTTTAGTTGATACCCTATGGAACTACCATGTAATTATAAAATGCTCAACTGCCAAGTGATTTTCTGCGGTTACATTTTATTGTATGATTAATATAAGCATTAAACGTTTGATATCATTTATAAGTTAAGCGTGTTGATCCTTGTATTTTACATTCTGAGAAATAGTATCAATAAAGCAATAATCTTCCTTATGAAATAATTGGTTCTTTATTTTATGATGTATACATTTAAAGCTGGACAATTGACTTTTCAAACAGATGCCTGCTACAAATTTTATTTAAGTAAGCTTTGAAGCGTATAATGACGTAATGGAAAATTAACAATATGCTTTTTACTTCTTTTATAACGTATTTTTTTAAATACAATATAGGTATATAGTTATTTCAGACACAATAAGTCAGGCATGAGAGTGAGGCTTCAACAAAAAACGGCAATTATAACTTTGTGCGTAGCAAATTTTTTTAATCAAATGTTAACTAAAATCGCAGGAAAAATGAAAAATCACATTGCGATTAAGAATCGCAGGGAGTGGCAGCACTGAATATAGGTACTAATTTGAAAATTCACGTACATGCCACAGAATTCACGTATATTTCAGGTATATTTTGGTTAATTTTTAAATTCGCGTATAATTCGCGTATATACGTGAATTTCACGTACTAGTGGACACCTTGATAGAGTCGTGTTAATAAATTATACAGTTAAATAATTTACGAAATTAATAAGTTGCTAAGTATATTTTTAGCAGAATTTATACGATTTCCTAGAAATATTTTAGCCAATTGATTCAATACAATCCTACCTTGAAAAGTTTGTGAACCCATACTAGTTTTTTTTAGTTAACGTGTATTCTACAAAATATCCTTATCAACCCGAATATCAAAAGGCTCAATGAGTTTTCTCACATTTTCAACGATATATCATTCATCCCTATCTGTTTTGCCGTTTAAACTGAACACTTTAGAAAAAATATAAATAAATGATAATATGTTGTTAGCCACACTAATTGTGTGACGTCCTTTCCCCTCTAAAAAATTGGAAAAAAGATCATTAAAAAATGTATATAACGATAACAATGACTGAGTAAGCAGAATATGTGCATGAGTTTTTTATGTCCAAGACCTATAAGCGCAAGATTAAAGCACAACTGGAAAATCTATTCGTAAATGAGACGATTTTTAATATTTTTTTATAAAGCATTTTGACTGCTAGAATTCATATATTTTCTGTCAAAGGTAAAGGCTAAATGGAATGAACTGATATGAGTGATGAGTTGAGATGAGTGAGTTGAGATATGAGATGAGTGATACATCATTAAAAACGTGATAATGATGTCTTTTGAAATTCAAAATAAAAATATTTTGCGCAACACCATAAATTTCACACACAAAATCACCTTGACTAAAGCCTTGAGGTTAGAAAAGAACTCCTCATTATCCACGGTGTACTGTCCCTGACTGGCCGAAACATGATAGTGATAAGTGGTCCCCTGGCAGGCAACTGAGAGAGTGTAATCACCCTTGAACTTGACAGACTCGCGGACCAGGAAGGTACCATCCGCCTTCCGGTAAAGAATTTTCTCCGTTTCCTCGCGGTCGATCTGTCCGTGGAACCAGCTGGACCGGCGACGAAATCAAAATCAATGTAAACTAAATATACTGAGTCATAAAGCTAAAGGTCAAATTGAATATGTATGAAAAAGCTTTTCAAAACTGGGAATTTTTCGAAAAAAATTAAGTAGAAGTTTTAACATTGTGAAATGAAAAGTCAAGTACATAATATACAGAAACTACAATATTTCATCATAAAATATGTACTACTGCTTTAGAAATCTTTACATATTTCACCTTTATTAGAAACCTTTAGCAGAACATGCTCTACTAACAAAAATAACTCCATAATGGAGTTTAAAAAAATAGTATTGGATTTATAAAAAAATGATATCCAACTAAGTTGGTCGAATGCTGGACTGTTTCAAATTGCATAAAATATAAATTTCAACCGACCGATTATGTAAAATAATACATTAATAAGAAAGCGTGTGTATTATTAACCCATTAACGGTTAAAGTTGCGTTTTCGCAACGCTATGATTGCTACCCTTTTACATTTAATAATGTTGATTGTTTTATTTTTTCTTGTGTTTTAATAATGTATTGAAGTGTTTTGAATTAAATTCCGCCAACTGATAATTTGTGCGGAAAACTTAAAATTGTTATATTTTTCT
>JAYRBW010120257.1:0-17142 GCA_036023295.1 Invenusta paracnida
AATCTTCGATTAAATTATAATTGAATTAATTTATATTATGACACTTATTTTTTATGTAATAATCATCTGCTGTTATATTTTGAAAACCAAAATTGATAAATAAGATTATGAGCCCGAAATCCTTCTAATATCTTCAGAAAGATGAAATCTGGAAAGTCACCAGGCTATGATGGAATTCCTGCAGAATTATTGCAAGCGATCGATAAAGGTGGTGCTAGAATCATGCACAAGCTGCGCAACCGGATCTGGAGAATCAGGGACTGGCGAGAATGTCCCAATAATCGCACAATATCTCTCATTTCACATGGTAGCAAAATTTCATTTTACATTATGATGGAGCGTTTTCAACCTTTTTTGAACGTGAAATACCAAATAAACAAGCTGGATTCTGTAAAGGCAGGGATACCGAAGACCAAATCGTGAATATTCTATGGCCTATAGAAAAATACATTGAAACAAAGAAACCGTTATTTCTGTTTCATAGACATAGCAAGGCCTTCGACACAGTTCAACATCAACGCATGTGACAAGTGATGAAAATAATGTTCCCAACTATCCTATGATCGCCCTTCATCGATCTCTATACATGAACCAAACATCTACAGTACAAACGTCAGTAGGCAATAGTGACTGGTTCTGCATTGGTTAAGGATTCCGAAAAGGATGCATTGCCTCCCCCTATTGCTTCAATACGTATGCTGAACAAATCATGCGATGCATTACTTGGTTTTGATGGCGGCGAAAATGTCAGTGGTCGAAAAATATCAAACTTACGAAATGCTAATGACAATTCACTAATGGCTGAATCGAAGGCAATTTTAATTAATCTAATAGAACGAGTACGAATTGAAAATGAAAAAGTTGGACTATACCGCAATGTTAAAAAAATAAGATTGGATAATTGAAAATGGAAATGAAGAAGAAAAAAAGTTCGCTATAAATGGTGAACATTTAGAAATTGTTAAAGATTTTAATTTTCTTGGAGCATACAGTACATATCATACATATCATACAGTACAAACAAAGGTAGGTCAGCGAAAGAAATGTAGAAAAATAGACATGACGCAAACAGCTATGATAAGTCTCCGAAAAATCTGGAACAGTCATGCTATCTCTCATCAGACGAAGATACATCTTGTAAACTCCTTGGTTTCCCCTATTGCTATACATATGGTTGCGAAAGCTGGATCTCACGCAAGATGAAAAATACAAAATCAATACGTTTGAGATGTGGACATAGCGTAAAATGCTCGACATATTTGGAAAGAAAAGACAAATTACAAATCTATCCTAGAAACCACAAAAGAACCTATCAGCCTATACTATGGACGCATCTGCCTGAGAAAATGAGATGGATTAACGGAGTCAAGAAATTAAAAGGACAACTGCAAGAACAGTAAAATAGCGAGCACAGAATCCAGCGGAATGGCGAACATACATCTTTGAGATCACCAAGCGCCGTAATGGACTATCGACTCTATTTTTTGTGATTAAATTTTATGCAGGTTTTCATTTTTACTATAAACCGTGCCGGTTTCCGTAGTTTTGTCAATTTCGGTTTGCCTTTGCCTCATACTACCAAAACTGACGGTGTATTTTTATGCAATACCAATCAAGATACACATAATTCCCAAGTCAATCAAGGTCTTTTTCTAAGCAAAATAACTAACTTCGAGCTTTAAATACACAGCAGGTTCTAATAATAGTAGAGAACATATCAAAACAATACTAAATGGAACTATAAAGAGCGTTGCATTATAATAAGTCTCACTTGGTGTTTGCTGTGGCCATTCCATTGTTTCCCTTCCATGCATTGACGATAGAGAGAAAATAGAAGAGTATTCTTTTCCGACAGCGAAGAAAATTTATACGACTAAAAAAGATAACATTAAAATATTATATTATATAACATCTTACACTTATAATACCATAGCTTTTAATAAAAGATATACCGAAAAATCGTACAAAATATATTAAATATTTGCATAGTGTGAAAATTAATAAATATAAAATTTCAAGCGATTTAAGATCATTACAACTTTAATATATTACAAGTAAATTACATAAATGTGGATAAACACTTTAAACACATTACCAACAAATTGGTAGTTTCAATTTTTCTCAATAATTTATTGTAAATAAATAGGGCATAATTATTGTATGCTTACCATTTCAGATATTAATCAATATTGTACATTTTTATTCTTTAATTAAGGTCTTTAATGAATGTTATTCCTCTATTTCACAAATTTCTTATGTTGCTTATTGACTTACTGTTATTTTGAATTTAAATTTAATCATGATCTAAATATTGCAGCCTCTAGTTACAGTTTTCTATTAAGCGTTTATTAATAAGACAAAGCTCTTATTTTCTTTTTTTGTATTTGCTGTTGCCGTATTAATGTTTTATTACGTATAAAGGTGTTTTGTTCCTTAAAGAATGCTTACAGTATGCTTGTGTGTTGCTTAACAATACTTTATAATATTATGCTTTCATGCAGCTAACAATAAGGCTCTTTTATGTGTTAAATTAACATTTAATTTCAAAAAGCTATTTCAAACGATTTATGAATAAATCTAAATACAATATTTAGATAAATAAATTATTTTTTATGGCTGCTTAAATAACACAAAGGCCTTGTGGACTCTATAATAATTAGTTGACAATAAAATTCATAGCTTTAACGTTATGTTTCTATTATATAGTTTTAACAATATTCGATTAAGTGTTAATGCACATATTCACAAAATAGAATTTCTGAGCACATTACATATATGTACATATTACTAAATGGCGGCAAAACATCAATAAAAATAGTTTCCTTAGCATATTATGTGCAAAACACTTCAAATAAAATGTTGGAAATCAAAAATGACTGACATATAATAATATATAAAACAAAATTGATTTCCAAAATTGTTAAATAAACATAAATTTATTTAAAATAGATTTTATGTGTCATGATAAAATGTCAAAATTTATATCAAATATAAAACAAAATAAGTTTATTTTATTTACAAAAATAACTCCTTTCCAATAACAAAAATATTACCACAAAGAACGAAGCAGGTATATTAGCACGATTATGAACTTGTATATACTGCATATTATATAAATAGTAAAGTAAACCAAACCAAAAAAACAAATACACAATGAAGGTTTTATGGGGATTTAATATTCTTGAAAGAAAGTGGATAATGGACGCAGGAAAGTCTCCAATTTACAATAGAATGCTGTGTGGAAAGAATGACGATGAAAGCGCCTGACAGAAAAGAGAAATTCGACACTCAATTTGAGGAAGAAACACGTTCATCTTATGCAAATAATAGATATCTATATAATGTATTATGTAAATTCGATATTATGTATACTATTAGTCCCCAATCCCATTAGACTGATTCAAACTGTGAATGCAGTACCAATATAATGTGTATTTTGAGCTTAGTAGTAGCCAAGTTACTCCTACAGTACCATTGTATAAAACATTCTTCGGTTACTGCAACTTTAAACTATTGTCTTATGACTTGAGGTTTACCAACCTACTCAGATAGTTCAACTCTCAAAAATTGAATTTATGTACCACATGACAACTGCTTAAGTTTATAATATCAGCTCTCGTACTCTGCAATACCCAAATCAAACATAATTCACTGGTAGTAATTGCAGCAAGGCGTTGGTAAATATAGACCAGAAGTAATTTATATATACATACATATATAATATGTAAATACTGTGATAAGCCTCAATTGCCTCAATAATTAAATTAAAAATAAGTATTTTTTAATGTTAATATTAAATTTAGCATTAATATCAGTTTAGTAGTATATCTTAGTTGGTAGTTTGGTAGAAATAAAGTCATAAGACTATGGTTAAAATGAATTCTTGTGATATCCTAGATTTTTAACATTACACCATTGCCAATTATAATTCTGGCTATATTATGATAATATTTAACATACTATTTAAAAATATTTATTAAGGTACATGAGATATGCAAATTATCTGAACATGAAAATAGTTAAAAATAGGCACTTAAGCAGAAATAGGAGAAAACAGATAAAGTTCAATGTAAATACAGGCTGTGAGGTCTCCAAGTGTAACAATATCATACAGCAAAGTAGATAGATTAAATCGCTAAACCCAATTGTCATTAAAATAAAGAATCATGTTGCTAAATAAGAAATACACTATTCACTTATTAAATTCTACATATTTCACTCTTATGCATCTAAATTTAGTATTTCATAATTAAACATAGGCGCGTGCACCTATATATTACTTAATAAGAATAATATGCAGTACTAGCGCATATATTATTATTATTTTTGTGCAGTTTGAACGTACATTTTTCACTGCTGATTTATAATAATGAACAATGAAACACGATGAAACACACTTCTCTCAGCAGTAAAAGAAATATAGTTTCTTAACGCATTAAGACGAGTGTGGCTAAGATACCTGAATTTGTGCCTCCAGATTGGATAAGTCTTTCTGGTCCAGCTGAAGAATTCTATTTCTTAGGGCCTGTTCCACTAACCATAATCGTTTTTCTGAGCTGTCGGAGTCCATAATGTCTGAAAGAAAAGACAGAATTTGCATCAGAAAACCAGTTATGGCCAAACTAGAATTTGTGTCAACTCATATCAACTAATTAAACAATAATATAAATACTGCATGAACTATATAAGTGGCACATTTTTATGATAATCATGCTATTTTAAAAATAGGCCAGACTTGCATTCGTAATAAATTCAGAAAAACATTACTTTTATAACAAATGCTTAAAAATACGCTTTAAAATAAAACAAAACTTGCAGAGAAATAATCAAAACAGCATCAAATAGACAAAGTTTAATATACTGTACAAAAGCGAATGGAGAAAGTAACACAACAAACACTCATTTGCGTAATTTTGGTTAAATACAATATTTTAAGCATTAAATCAACTGTCAGTTTTGTTTAATACAAGTATCTAACACAATTACCTAACTAAATTATTATAAACTTCAATATAGAAATAGAGGCAAATATTGCCAAAAAGGTAAATTATATAAACTGAATATTTCTATACGAACTACATTCTACTGACATATTAGGTACTCTGAATTTAAAATTTAATTAAAGATAAATTACTAAGAAGTATAGCTGTCTGCGTTGACATGCAAACGTCATTTCTATAAAAAGATAATATGAAATTGTTTGATTTAGAATTCGTACTACATAAAGTAGTATAAATAATGGGGTATAAAATTTCCTCTAAGAGCTAAAATTATTTTAATTTATAAATTTAGTATCTTTTGATGTAACATAGCAATCTATAAGTCAACAAAGGTTATACATATTCTTTTCAAGTTCTCTTTAATCTTATTATGTTGTTAAATTTAAAATATATACTCTGAAATGATTAAACTCTTCTGTGTAAAGAATTTTCAAAGTTTTTTTGAAATATATCACGTTTATAGTTGAATTTAGGTAGAGATATTAAGTTAAACTATAAGTTAATTAGTATACTTTTTAAAAATTGTATTACTTTATTTTTTTTTATAAAAAGACAGACGCTTAGAACGTACAATGTCCATATAGTTATTGCACAAGACGTGTTTAAAGAATATACCCAGATAAAAGCTGCTAAATTAAGTGCGTGCGAAAAGGTAAGGCAACATCTTTGGATAATTATCTGTAACTAGGTGTATAGTAAACAGAAAGTCAGACCATATCATATTATGGAGGTTTCCAAACACACATGGGATACAAGACTAATTAGTCCAAACTTGTAATATATTCTCAACAGTATTCCTAATAATATTGAATAACTTGCGCGAATATTGATTTACATATTAATACATACAGTGTATGTATGTAAGAAAAATGAGTATTTGTAAACTTTATAATAAAAAGAACTTTTTTTAAATTGTTTGAAAATAATAAAATAATAATACACATCAAGCAGTCGAATATATAAAACATTAACATATAAAAGAATCAGACAGAAAGTTCAGTAGATTTAAAAAAATCCAATGTATCGTAGTATAGTAGAAATGTTAAAAGATATTTTAAAATTTTAAATAACTTTTCATTCCCCAATTATGTCTTCTCGCTGAAAGACGAAAGCTGGTAGCTGTTTCTGTATTAAATTATTTTTAATTTTTGTCACCTTTCATTGATTTCTTACAAGTGAGTGAAGACTTCTTTTTTTATAACCCGCCAAAAAATGGCCAATATGTTGAATTTTAAAATTAAAATATTATCGTTGTTTATTGATAATATAATAAAATATTGTTGTTTGTAGTATACACTTAAAAAGAAAGTAAAAAACTAAGACTGAAAGGCAAGTAAAATAAGGACGGAATACGAAAAACGTCCAAAGTCGAGGAGCTTCTCCAACTTGAAAATAATTACATAAATAATACAACTATATACTAATAAAAATGACGACAAATGAATAATATTTAGTTGAGCTAAATGTGGTTAAAATCCCGCTTTTGATTCAAGAAGATTTGTTTTATTTTTATTAATTTAAAAATCATTTCGAGGAGATCTTGAGAAGCGATTTGGGTAGGACGGTTTTCGAATTCCACCCTTTATTGCATCTGAGAATATTGAAAATTCATTACAAAATCATAGGTATGAATAGAATTCGTGACTATAGACCAATACACCAAGTATGTTACAAGAATATTAGGTACAGAAATATTATTGATGAGGTGTTGAGGTCTGCAAATTATCATTAGAGAGAAATATATTTGGACTAGCAAAAGTAGTCCAAAAATAGTTCAGTTCAGTGCTGCCGATCCTGTTTAGTGCAGTTCAGTTCAGAGCCGAGTATGTAAAAATATTTTCTCAACGCGTGTACAAAAGATTTAATTTTAATTGGCTGTGCATTTCAATATCATGTAGAGATGCTATCAAGAAGACGATAGGTTTACAAAGACTGTACATACATTCACGCATATACATGCTATAATAGCATTTGCATATGTTAGATAATGCAAGCAAAAGTTTTACATTTTACACTATAATTATATGTACCACTGCTTATGATAGAACGAAATATATTACCGCATATAATTTAGTCTTAATAATATTCGAAAGTAAATATTCAATTTTGTTCATATTAATTCCATTTAAAAGCAAAATAAGCTTGTAGACAATATTTTATTATAATCTTATTAACAATCAGGATAAAAATATGTATAAAAGGGGCAACTGGTACTGGGTTTTTTTATTTTCATTAATGTTTCGTCAATGTTTAAGTAATTTTTATTAATATGAGATTAATAAATGTCGGTAAAACATATCTCTGGGTACAGCATCAACAATTCTAAGTTAAAAAAAGTTCTTTGGGCTGTTTTTATAAAATCAAAAATAACGTTAAATTGTATGTACGTAAGTTCAAATGTTCAAACGAAAGTTCAAATTAAACCCATTAAATTGATAACAAAACAAAAATTATTCCGGGTAAAGAATCAATACCTATTGCAGAAAACCTAGTGAGCGCAAAATGTTACAAACACAGCAAATAAAATATACTTAGACAAAATGAGAAAATATCGCCTATAGTAAGTTTTTAAAGATACTTTAAATAATGTCAATTTACTTTTTTTCGTAACTCTAAAGCAATATCATTGACAATAATGTAATTGCGAGCTTCAACGGGATTAAGTCCTCCAAAATCCATTTGCTAAAAAATATACAATATATTATATACAGTATTAAAAATTAGATAAACGGGTAATGATACAGTACATACCGTTTAATTCGCGACAGAGGAAGTTGACATTAGCCAGAGGACAGGTGGAGCAGAGTCGAGTAGCATCAAAGTAGCTTAAGAAAGCTTTTCCAATTGCCTGGTATACTGTGGTGGCCTATAGGTGGAACATGAGAAGTGCGTAGGGAAGTCAAAATTCGTCATTAAGTATTTAAAATGTATATCAATGAAATATACACAGAGGAAAAAAAGGAAGGGGAAAATAATAGTCAAACAGAAGGGAAGGAGATTAAATGATATAGCTCACTTACAAACGAGATCAAAAGAAAAAATGTGATAATAATAATAGCCCTTTCTACTAGATTTATGATTCTGTGTGTTGATATTAATAGGTAGGTGTGATATTAGGTTAAATACTCGCTAATTCGTTCGTATATACCTATTATACATATATATATATATATACGTGATACAACATTAAATAAAACATAACATTTAAATGTCATTAATTAATAAGAGTTTTAACACCAAATCAATCTCTAAATTAATAAAGCCTATTCGACAGTAAATTTGAAATTAGAAAACTTCCTTTTTAGTTTTATTACCGAATTACAACTCCAACCAATGGAAAATAATAAATAAATAATTATACCTAATTTTTTTAATATGCACAAATTAAACCACTTAAGAATGTAACAGTAATGTGAGTAATGTAAAACCACTGTAGTACTTTTTATAACTCATTTTCTACTATTAATTATAGCTTTCATTAAAATTTATCGCAATACGAAAATAAGCAATTTACAGTTTCAAATACTTCCACAGAAAAATGCAGCTGAAGCTGTTTTCTGCAGTTTATGTTAAACACAGCAGGTAGTTGAGGTCTAATGGCGTGCACAGAGGAGTGTTCCCTAAGAAGGTAGCAATAACAATTACACTTGATTGAGTGACTAAATTATTCATTGAAGCTTACCATGCGCCGCTACAGTCAGTAATATAGATTCTTCTTAACAAGGGATAAGAATGTCCCTCAAACGCAGACCTAGATTACATACTTTGATAAATAAAAAGAATGTCCTATTTCTTTCTTGAAAATTATCAGCATTTATTATTTCTACTCTTTTTATATCAAACAAAATATCAAACATATAAACATATAAAATACACAAAAAAACTCAATTTATGTAAAATATAAAAATGGCAATCAACAAATAATACATCTGTGCTGGCATATTTAAAACACTTCAAAAATATTAATTATCCTCATTGTGTAATAACTGCATAACTGACAAAATCAATGTCAGCTAAAGGATTATAGTGTAAAGTTGCTTTATCTTATAATTTGCATATCTTCATGTGAAGTAATCTTTTTCGCATATAAAAAAATAAACAAAATATACTTAAATTATGATAATTAAAAACAAATTAAATACAACTGATAAAATAAGGATACAATATTTTTAAATTGTTGTAGTTATCATTATTATATCAATGAACATTTAAAATTCTAATTATTATAAATTTTTAACATATGAATTTTTAAACAAATGATCAAATAATACTTCCTTTGCTATTAAATTTGTTAATTTACTTTAAAAACAACGTTCACACGACTTTTTAACCATGTTCAAACTTAAAAATACAATTAAATATAATATAATATAAAAATAAACTGATATTTTATTATGTAGTTAATAGTTACAATCATTGTGCATAATGTATACCAGATTATGATAATCTAATTTAATTTAATTTAATCGTTAAAAGAAGCCTCATACGCATTTAAGAATGTTAGAGACTCAAACGCTCTTATGTTCCATTAAACGAATTAAAATTTAGAGTGATTGAATCACTGTGGTATACAGATCACTACGTACGTTAGAAGGCGTAAACAAATACGTAAGAAATCACAACACTCATGATACGTATAAAATAGCAAATTAATTAAAATCTCGGTGATTTAAATATTATTTCAAATAGTCTCCATGGCAACACATACTACAACTGTTTATACAGTAATTCCTCTCATAAACGCCTCATAATCGTTTATCTAATAGATTTTTAATCGTTTACGGAAAAAACAATTAAATGATTTCTTTTAAGTTTGTGAATTATATCGTATTTCATACCCTGCCTGTTTAAAGTCATAAATAAATTTTCAAGTTCTAATTTTTCGATTGAGAAAGCATAACGTAAAATAAATAAAGAATACTCGAAGTTAAACGGTTTCATTTCAAACGTTACTGCGTCACACTGTCGAAAATGAAAAAGATTAGTGTAATTTAAGTTCCCTTTTCATGAAAAGAATAGCTTTTAAACATTATATATAGAACTTCTAGGATTTCATTTTCTAAATTACACAGTAAAACTTGAAAAATTACATATCATTACAAGCCTCGAAGGAAAGCAAAAACAACTAAATACTCTTTTTTCCAACAAAATGTAACAAGCAAGAAATGGATAATACTAAAGAAGTAATTGAGCAAATTCTACCGTGCATTTAACTTAACAAAAAATCGCCTTTTAAAAGTGTAAGCCTAATAAATGTTATAAAGAGCAAAAATATTGTAGTCAGTTATAATAGTATTAGAATAGACAACATTTTTAATACGCTGACTTTGCATGACAATTAATGCTGTAACCTTTCGTCAATATTATAAGATTTAAATTTAAACTTGAAATAAAACTTTTCCTAAATAACTTAGAAAATGTTACATATTAATTTTGTGATGCCAAATTACTCATAAACATATAAATGCATAAACTAAAGTAGGCATTTTTTAAATATTTCGTAGAAGACACCAATGGAACTATAGCTTAGTCTACTTCTACGTCATCGGTCTATGCTATCAAGAAAAACCAATGCGGAAGTATTGATTGCATAGAATATGTCAACTTAACAGAGTTACATCACTTGATAGCGAAATTCAACAAAGGTTATTAAATAAAAGATGATGTCTGACCCAAACAAACCATGCATATCGAAATATTATCGAGAATTTAAGATTAAGTTTTTTATTGAGATTCTGTCAGTGAAAGTCATTTTTTGATATTTTCCTGAATAGCTGAAATGTCGCAAGTTTTAGAAAACCTTTCCAACATATCTAATGAAATGAGTCTTTTCGACCTCGATAACGATTCTTGCTGTTATCAAGTTTGAAACAAAATTTCATTTCTAAATAAGTAGTACTAATTTCTATGCTGAAAATGCTTTTAAACAATTTTAACAGTCTTATGAATTACCTAAAAATATTATTCATAAAGTTTACATTTTATAAAAAAATGTGATATTAATATAAAAAGTAGAATATGATTTTAATTACCATCATTAACATCCCATGGTTTTTTATTTTAAAAATTGTTTCATGATAATTAAATAGTAAATTTAACTGCAAACAAAATCAATTAATAATTTTGGATTACGTCTTAGTAAATAGTTTAGACAATCTATCCATTCGTTCAAATTGAAACTCATATCCAAAGAGACAAAAAATGAATCGTCAACAGAGTCGAGATATAATAGCTCAACATGCTTACCACTAATCCACATAGTCCAATATAATAAACATTCATTCACTCACTCTCGCTCGCTCGCTCATAAAAATCAAATAATTTTTCTTTCAATATCAGTGTAAATGGGTCATCTCACCAATTCCTCGTTGGCCGACCGGAAAACATAGAGGATGAATTTGGAGGAGTTATCGTCGTAGGAGCTGTTGTTATTCATGAAGACGAGACCAAAGTGGTCCGGAAAACCACTCGCCTGAGAAAGAATGAATTAAAATTGTTTTACTGGAGCATTCAAGCTGTTAGCTTTGCTGTATTACAGTTGTTTTTTAGGTAAATAAATACTAAATACGAAGTGAAAATTACCGTCTAATAATACATAGAGATACATTATTTTGCTTGTAAACTAAAATTAATGGAGATAGTTATGAATGAATTATTTTAAGTACTTTATTATGAAAGAACAGAAAAAGTAACATATTACTTGGCATGTTTACTATTTATAAATACAATTAAATTGCAATTAAAAATAAAAATAAAATACAAATTTTAATTACAAATTACATACAATTAAATACAGCAACTAAAGACTCAATAAATTAACGCAATGTAAATATTATGCAAACACCGTGTGTAATCAATTTTCTACCAAGCTACAGTGATATTCCTTATAATAATATATAGTTCGAGCATATACGTTTAAAACATGCTCAAATTTCCAAAATTATACAAATAATTCATAATATGATATTAATGAATTATAATGTGCATTACAAAAATTTAGATACCCATTACAGGCATATTCTTGGAGACCCTGCAGTATATTTGTATCATATTCCAATGTAAGGAAAGTATAACTTTCAGAAAGACTCCGAAAGGTAATGCTCAAACAGAAAAGAAAAACTAATATATTATAAATCTTAGATGAAATACAAATTGACGAATTGCAGAATTAATAACAGAAACATTAAAGTTGTAAAAATGTAATAGTGCATATGTCATGCTATAGGTAACATAATATTATTAACTACACAAATATAGGACAACAGAATGAGGTGAGCTATACCATAATTGACTAAGGCTATGATGGAAGGTTTATAAAACATTGCATATTTCCAATTTATTGATCCCATTATTTTCGCTGTAGGCTTATTCAAATATTATAACAACATTTTATACCATAAATTAGCTCCATTATATTCCACATTAAGCACATTCAAAGAGAAACGCTACACTCAGTATTTTCTTAATACTGTTCTGCCTTAGTAAATTAAAATGCTAACAATAGAATCCATTATATGTAATGTTATTGTTATTTGCACATCACCATTTTGTAGATATTTTAGTATGTACAAGGTCAATGAACAAGTAATGAAACATTTTCTCCGTTTAATAAAATGTTGTGATAGTAAACGGCCTCATAAAAAGATGAATACATTTGTAGTTGAAAGAAAAATGGAACATCTACCGACATCCAAAATTCCTTTGGCTTTATAAAAGGCTTTATAATCCATAATGATAAAATAAAATATGTTCTGTTAAAACGCTTTATTGGGTATTAGAAGTAGTATATTGTATAAAAGAATTCTTTACAACTCAATACATAAACGTATTTATGGGTAGAGGGTATCATGTATCTGGAAAAATACGACAGAGAAAATTAAGTCACAGATACAGATATGTGCAGATAAGCACATAAATTGATGTCTTACTTTAAACCGTCGTCTTACGACTTGTAGCATATTGTGTTTAAAAATGATCACGACGTGAGTGTCCTATGGGTGGCTTGATAGGACCGACCGTGGACAACAGTCGGCCAGGGGGCCTCGTACAGGAAATAAATAAAACAAATGCCTTGAATTATTGATTTCCTGTATATAGTATTTGATTCTATCATTTGTTAAAAAAACTTGAAACATCGTAATCATTTTTATCCACATTCTAATGCCTAATTAAATGAAGTATTTTAATATAAAATTTATATTTTATTTATATAATTATGGGCATACGCAATGATTTAAACAGATAATGGAATATTGGGAAATTCTTATCTCACATTTTTGTCATAACTTTTGATATCGATACTATACTGAAGAGAAACCTCGAAATGCATTTAATCATTAATTTTATTTTGGGTCCATTTTCTTTCAACTACAAATATATGTATTTATTTAGACCAGTGGCGTTAATTTTCATCATATAAAGGCAATAAATTCACTTACTCTTTCGTCTTATATAGGGAAATTATACGTATCTCTTATTTATGTTATTACTTGTGAGATAAAATACATCGTCATACTATAATACTAATTACACTGGTAAATTAATTTGTCATTTACAAATTACGTGATTTCCAACAAATAATAAACCGCTATAGTCACAAACTATCTGCAAATATTTATATTTTATGAGGTGCAGACTTTTATTATTATTATTTAACATGTCAATTAGGTCTTCCGGCACAATGTATATAATTTTATATACATTATATATATATAATGGGAGTATAAGTCAATTTTAATAGTCTTAAAGTTAGTACGAAAATTATTCCTTCAATCGCTGCAAATATGCGTTTATGATAATATGTTATACATGTTGTATCTTATCACACGAAGAGATATGACGCTAGAGAGGCAGAGGCTGGTGCGAAGAGAAAATGTGTGTACCTAAACAACGGAAAACCAAGTTTATAAGCTAAAGACATGACGACATTTACGATAATCATCGTCACCTTTTAATAGCTGTATCTTAATTAATCTTAGAATAAATACAAATTATTAAAAATATATCTGCACGGCGCTGCGTCTTTATAATAGACTAATAAGATTGCATATAATAAACAGATATAAGCAAATAATAGGCATACCTTGATTCATCCTATTTTCTATTTATTTTCATTAATATCTGTAATTAATACTAAAGAAAATCCTAATAACCTTTGTTTCACGAGTTCACTAAACAATGAGATTCTTTTAGCTAGAAATTAAGACCTCGATATTACACAAGTTGAGTATTTAATATGCCCGTTATATCATCAGGATTATTTATTTGATTTAGAAATTAAAAAAAAAATCTTTTTATGAAATCTTCTTTTATTTTATCTTTAAAAATATTAAACATCGGTAAAATTTAACATAATTAGTGTAAGTTATTAAACCGTTTTTCGGTTTGTTTTTTGAAGAATATGTAATACGATACCCCTTTCTTTATTTATTATTTATAACAAATTATACTGACTTTGTTAAATTTTGCCGATGATTAATGTATATTTGTTTGAAATATTTTCCGTTTTGTGGTTTGTTTTTTCAAGAATATGCAATATACCTTTATTTCTTCTTTCTTCATTATTTATATGTCCTTATCAAAAACAAAATAAATAGTGATGTTGTATAATCATTGTTTCAATTTACACAGCTGAACAATAATACTATGTTTCTAATATTTCTAATGTGCGTCTTTTTCTAACAAATTAATATTATATTTTTAAATATAAGATACCTATCAAAGAAAAATAGATGCTTTGTATCTTTCAAATTAATTATTTATAATTTTTGCTCGTTTTATGCCAAATTGATCAGAAAATGTTCAAAAAACGTTTGAATAATAGTTTATCACACTCTGAATGTGTCGTCATTAATAATTATACTGATAATAATTCAATAGTAACTGATAGTAATTGTTTTGCATAACTGACGTTTAGCAAGACTAACGCATGTGGGTTTTTTCAAAATACTTCTTTGCGGACTGGTATCTTTCATGTGTGTAAACAGCAGGACTATACGGTACTTATTAACCCTATTCATATTCAGATACGTTACTAGGATGCGAATTACAGATATGACATTTAAAAACGTTAAACTGTGCTTTTGAAAAGTGACAAAAATCAAATGACATACGTTATAGTTATGAAAAATAACGACGATCAAATCAAATAGAGTTTAAAGACATCAGCTAAAAATCATATATTTTATTATTAATATATAATTTGTCAACACTATTTAAAGAATATATTATGAAACTTTTACACCGTCTGTGTAAAGATGCTCTGTATATTCAAAACATTAAGTTTAGAACGAGCATAATCTAAAATATAATATATTGCAACCCTAGACAGTGGAAATAAATCGATTTAATTAACGATATTAATATCTAATAAATAAGTTCCTCTTAAAAATGAATAAAAACAAGAAAATTTATGTATGTAGGAATATTTTGCATAAATTCACCCTACCGCACTTCGGCCCGCAAAAGAAAGGAGTCTTCGCTGGCATCCCCTTCAAAGGTGACAACAATTTGTATCTTTTCTCCCATAATATCTTTACTTCTGTCAAACATATCGTCACCAATTCGGCGAAATGTCGTAAGCGTATTTTCTTAACTTTTCAGGAGAGCCTAATACAAGAATATTTTGAAAACAACAGCCTACCATTAAATAACCATAATGTAGATCCTATTGATAATTCATTCAAAGTTGTACTACAGCGTAGACTTTCTAAAGATCTAATTATTTTAGTAAAAGTAAGTTATGTTATTGATTAATTATCATTTTTTTTTGAGTTACGATATCTAGCCAAATTTTTTCATTGAATAAAATGCATATATGATAATTCCAAAAACAAACATATTTATTTGTATTCATGTTTAACGGTTACAGAATAACATATATATATATATGATAATTATGATTGCCTACAAGAAGTGGTGCCTGTTGCTGCACAAAACAAACTTCATTTACTGGGACTACCCCCAGAGTTTCAGAATCATGGGCTTTTGTCTACTGGTCATAGCCATCCAGCTCACTGTGACTGGACCCTCATCCTAAGAGCTGGAGATGTCCAGCAAAACCCTAGACCCCTCTGGATCCTACAATGGAACTGCCAGGGACTTAGGGCTAAGCTTACCAAACTGACTAAGTGGACAGCCCAAAGAAAGTTGACATTGTTGCTCTCCAAGAAGTCCACCTCCCAGAAACCGGCAACATTATCATCAAGGGATTCAATAATTATGTCACCAGTCGCAGGAAAACCGGATGCATTGATGGAGGAACCATTAAAGGCAGACATAGCCATATACATCCGGGACAGCCTCAAACACCAGAGAATCGACCAACCACCCCTTACCCCATTGACAATACCACAGAGTGGGCTGGGACAACGGTTAATGATGAAACTCAAAGTCCATCTCCATACACAATGTCTACATTCCCCCATCAGAACTGGAAATAAAGATCAACGTGTCAACAACTTTGAACTCTGCTTTCTCCCTACCTATAACAACACTATCATCCTTGGTGACAGTAATGCACACCATCCTAGCTGGGACTCAGCTGTGATGAACCTGATTACCTTGGAAAAATGATTGACAACTGGATTGAAACCACTAACATGTGCACCATCAACAATGGTGAACCCACTCACCTCCACCAAGGGACTGGTGGCCTATCTGCCCCTGACATCTCCATGGTGTCGGAAAACTTGGAATCCTTCTGTTAATGGCACACCGCAGACAACCTCAGTAGTGACCATCTCCCAATCATCATTTAAGTTGGAAAAATACCTAGCCAACAAAGCCATGCAAGGACAAAATGGAGCCTCAAGAAAGCTAACTGGGCAGGTTTCACATTGCAAATTGAAAACATTATCACTGCCAAACCTCTCCTAATTGCTCATCCCTCCAAAATGACCCAGCACCTTAACATGATTATCATCGAGTCTGCAAATAAGCACATACCAAAAAATGCCTGAAAGAACCCCAAGCCATGGTGGTGTGAAGAAGTTGAGAAAGCCACTAAAGAAAGATACACCCAGTGCTGTTGCGGCTCAAAATGAAAAAATAATCGCAGGGCGATAAAAAAATCGCAGAATTAGACTACGATAAAAAACACAATTTCACACTGGTATACTATAGTAATTAGTTCATCTAATTT
>JAYRBW010120268.1:0-17141 GCA_036023295.1 Invenusta paracnida
TCACATATTTTTTAACTCTAGGGGTCTACACCTTCCCAAAAAACATTATGAGCATTCTCCCCCCGATTTGATACCGATGAGTCAAAATTCGGATCGGGGCTGATGGCCTAAGTATATTAACGGAAACTTAAATAAATAAATCGATTTCACGAAGAAATTAAAATCTATAAATGAAAATCTTAAGTTCTTTAAAAAACTATTAAAGGAAAAGACAGCAGACTATTTTTAATCTTAGTTTATTCACATTGATGTTAAACAACTGGCTATTGTACTACACTTATCATACGAAAGGAAAAATCGTATTAATTAATTTTTGTTTACTGAAAAATTTCGGTTATAATTCCAATTCAAAATCTGTTCTAATTAGTTTTTATTAAAACAGTAAATTTATACGAAAATAATCAAGTTTTAAACCTTTTTGTTATTTTAAATATTATACATTTCACGTCATTGGATCATATTTGATACACCAACTTGTTTATATTATAAAGTATGTTTTTATTCATTTTCGCTGATACAAATGACTAATTAGGTTGTTTTCTATTAGAAATACTAATATTATGTATATCAATTTTTTTGAGGTAACAATATGATTGATCTAAAAGGTCTATTTTCAGGAAAAAAGTTAGGTATATTTTTAAATGCTAGAAATATATAAATTAAATAACTTGATATGTAATTTTTTATAAAAAGTAATCATTCATGTACCAATAAAATATTTATCATATAAAAGAATGAAAATAACAAATATATTTAGAAGAATGAAGTTTAGAAATTGACTGTATCAAATGTATTATACATTATTGTTTTAATCGTAAAACGTATAAAAATTACTAGACGGTAATCTAAACATCTTGTTTTCTTAATAGTAATACAATATTTGTTAAATTAAAAAAATAACTATACCATATTGTCGTAACCATTTATTTAAATATTATTATAATATAATCATAACCTGAATGGTATGATGCTTATAAACATATAATATAAGAGTCTATAACGTATTTAGTCTATAGGACGAACTCGTTTCTTGGTAACATTTTTTGTGATGAAATTATATATCACACATTATTTGGAATAATAAATAAAAAATATTATTTGAGCTAACAGTTTAATGTCATACCAGATCTGGACAATTGTACAAATAAATATATTTTAAATGGATTAAGATTAAAAGTAAAATTCAAAGCGCTTTCATGGGATAATTTTATAAATTTCTCATATTGTACTCTTGACATTGATTGTACTCTTGTACAGATTTTGTCTTAAATTTAATAATAATATTAAAGGGTTGTCAAGAGGTGTTGTAAAATTTAAAAGTTTTCAAGGGGCGTGGTTAACTCTTAGAAATATTAACAAGCACACTACTCTCAATTGGAATAGTTAGGGCATTGATATGACTTACACATGGCACCAAACAAGAATTGTGACTAGACTCGACTGTCTTTGCTTCTGTAGGTAAAACTGCTGTTGGTTTCTCATTGTTATTATCTACAGTAAACTGGAAAACTGGACTTGCAGGATAATCTGATTGTGTGTCTGTTAGGAAAAATACAACGAAAACCAAGCTGTAAATTCAATTATATTAATCACAAAAAGATCTGAAAAATTTTTTAAGTATAGATAAATGAACCGCGGTAAGATAATGACAATTTCTTTGAGTTAATAATTAAAAATATATAAACAAACCACAATGTTGCACACTTATTCATTTTAAAGTCGTTTTATTTAGAGAAAAAATATTAAAATGAGATAACTTAGTGCAAAAACTATAATTGGTGTTAAATATATCATGAAACTCTTCTTATCCGTTGGAAAGTCTTTTCAAAGAGTTTCAATAGAAGGGTGGGGTTATTGTTTTTATTTTGTATTAAAACTGTGAAATTATAAAAAAAAGTTAAATATTAATGAATCAATTAATTTACATAAATACATAAAATTCCACACAAAAGTAGATCCATTCATAGCACTTTGTATTCAATAAATAATTCATTCTTATTGTCGATAAACATAATTTGAAAATAATTACAATGATCACCTGTTGGAAGTTAAATACATCTTGTTTAAGATTCAGTAATGTTTTATAATAATTCACTGAACTACATAGTATGCTTAAAATATGCATATCGGCGTGTTTCAAAATAACGACAATTTTGAAATGTTGTCGTTAATTACAAATTATATTAGTTAATTTTGAAAAACAACAATTTTGTAAATTTTTATGGTATATAGTTATATAGTAAAGTGATATTTTTTGCTTGTAATGTATCTTTAAATAAACTAAATACGTAAATAAAATGTGTGTAGCACATATCATTCCATAATGTTAAATAATATTAGATAGAAAATATTCATATGATAAAAAATAAAACATAAATTTGTTTACTTTAAAGCATTTATAAAGGTCAATACTTGAAAACAGAATGTTTAAAATACACATGATATATAGGTATATTACATTTGAAAATACCCAAATTCTATTTAATGGATAATGATGTACCTAAGCATGCTATAATTGGTTGATTGTAACAAAAATGCGGCATTAAAAAAATCATTATTTTGAAAAACGCCCATATATGAAGAGCCATGATAAGAATTGCAAAACCTAAATAAGTAAAAACAAGATTATAACAATTCATCATTTTTAATTAATATATTCTATTTCAATTTTCTAACTAAACGCTTTCAGCTACAACAACGTCTATTTAAAAAAATAAAGTATTTTAGAAAATACTATATGTAAATTTTGTATTGACCAGTGAATGGTTTTGTACAACCATAAAACAAGCCAGAATACTGTATAGCGACATGACTTATGTATACATATTATTAGGCTTAAATGAAAAATTATTACAAAACGAGTAGAACATATATTTCATACATAGTGGTAAAAGTTTATAAAGATATCATATATTGATAATAAAGAAAAAATGTAACAAGAGGTAAATGAAACAAATTAAATAAACAAACCTTGTAAGTGAAACAAGGGGTATCTATGTGAACTAAATTAATAGTTAATATTATACATATGCAAAAATAAGTTACCGTAATTAACGATATTTTGATTTATAGAAATCTATCCAACCCTTCATCAAATTAATCCATTAATTCTGGTAATTCATTTTTCCATACAAATATATAAATAATAACTATATTCATTTAGTTTGCGCACCAACTTTGCATACTATTTCGTTATGTTATCAATTAAATATGTAATTATAATTGGATCTATTAAAGAAATCAAATGTTTTACAAAAGGCCACATCTCAAAAAAATCATTGTAAGCAATCACCGATTTGATTAAATCTAAATAGTCAAAACTATGTTTACTGTCTCAGACCTAGTTACTTTTATTATTTAGGCGTAAATAATATCTTTCATTTAAGCCTGATGATGCGTATATAAATTATAGAATTAGAAAAGAAAAGAGAATTGCTACTCAAAAGTGAAACCGGTTTTGTTATGCTATGACTCATTGTTAACTGCCATAGAGGCAAAAATCCTTATTTTAAGTGCAATATCCTTAAACTGTCAACAAATTATTCTGTGGCTAATTGAGAACATGTCTACATAATAATAGGGTAATTTTAACATTATTTATGTATAAACGTACCTAAATAAAGCGCATTAAGTATAACAGCACTATATCACTAATAATAATTATCAGCGTTGCTGAAATAATTGATGTTGCTAATAATAAACAGTATCTAAAATCGTGGTTTTACGCCTAAATAATAAAAGTAACCAGGTCTAAGACAATAAACATAGTTTTGACTATTTAGATTTAATCAAATCGGTGATTGCTTACAATGATTCTTTTTGAGATGTGGCCTTTTGTAAAACATTTGATTTCTTTAATAGATCCAATTTGGATTGAATCTTAACTTATGCAGCTTGGGAATTAGCATTTCGGGCAATATTTTAATTTTGTTCTAGTTTATAGTTTTTTGTATAAAAACGTAAACTTGCTGTTTTCAGCTCTGATTTTGAAAGAAAAACTACCAACCATTATATTTAACTCAAAAATGCGTAGATTTGTTCTTTTTCGTATTCTGGATATAAATATGAAATATTCCAATGATATAAGCCTTAGCAAGGCGTGCTGCAATCAAAAATTTCCTAGCCCTATAAGTCCACAAAATTTCAGTGGAAAGAAAACTTATTTGTGTTTAAGTATCAATTATGTGAAATATATTATTTTAAATTGCCTAATTTCAAAGAAAATAAAAGATACATATTATACACAATTAATGCAGGATGTATTCAAAGTGAGCAATGTAATGTTAAACATAGAATAGACGTTTCAGCTAACAAATCTGAGATAATCAATCAAGAATTATCTACAAAATAGACCAATTTGAAGGTCATTATTAATTGTCATCTAACTGAATAGATTTTGTGATTTGTTGGCGACATGTTGCATGTGCAGAAAAAATTATTTGGTTAAAAGCTTCGCTAATTTTAATATTTGCACACGAATAAAATACTTACAAATTGTCCGAACGAGTTTAATTAAATGTTTAGATTCATGTAGAATTTTCGATCGTAAGTGTCGATCTGGGAAGGTTTTTCTGAAATCCATGCACGATAACACTATTAAATTATTTTTAAACACTATTATATGTTCAACTCTTAAATCAATCTAGTTACAGAAGGTAACGCAGAGATATCTTTTATAGGTGTATAAAGAAGTCTGAAGGCCTGCTCAACAATTGAACTATCCTGTAAGTACCAACCGACAGAAGTCGTAAAGCGCTTGGTTACGAAGAGAAAGTATAAGTATAGTCTACTTTCCTTCAAAAATGATTCCCAAATAGGCTTATTGATTAAACGAAGAGCTTTTAATTTACAGGCGTAGAGATTCCAAGAATTCAATACATCCTGCGAATGAACTCGGCTTTAGATTTAATGCCGGCGAATTTTTCTAAATATAAATTATCACGAAGGAAGTCAATTGCACAAACAACTGAGTGACTGAGAGTCTGTGCGCGGCGATGCTAACTTTCATTTCCTTTTTGAGTCCCATTGAACGAATTTTTTAATTGCCATTTATCCACTTGTAAACAACATTCTTTGTTGAACGTATTCTGCCAAATGAGTCTGCTGAAGAGGCCAAACATTTCAACAGTATGCCCCGGATTGCAGTTTACATACGCTGCCCATCTGGGCTCGTAGACCTGTGGACTGTAAAAATAAAGGGATATAGCAAACTTAGCCACTTCATCCGTGTATCGTCTTCCATTTTTTCAGCGTCCGCCATTTCTAACCTCGCTCTAAAATTTCCAAGGTTAGACCAGGAAATTGATTTTCTAGTAACTTATGTGCAGCTTCTATTACTTGTTTTGTTTATCGGCGTGGTCATTGCTGATCGTTGGCCGTCATCCTTGTCCGGTTCACAGCAGACCTCCAAACTCGGCGATCTTGGGTCGCACGGGTGCACCATTCCATTGAGTGTCCTAACCAGTTCTTAATGTTGTCGCAGTATTGTAATCTGGGCAGTCCTTGTCTCCGTCTTCCGTTCAGATGTCCTTGTACGACGGTTTTTGTTATTTGGCAGCCATTGGGTCGGCACATGTGTCCATAATAGGAAAGCTTGCGTTTTCTGATGTGGTGTAGAAGACCTCGTTGTAATCTCAGTTCTTGTAGGATGCTCACATCGGTTCTTCTTTCTTGCCAGCTAACTGGGGCAGTTATTACTACTATTATAACTCTATTACTAGCTGTCGTTTATTAAGCTGGAGAAGAAGACCCTTAGACGAACGTATTCTTTTTTCTGTCGGCGAACGGTTTGCTTGTTAGTTCTCACTTTTCTTTGTAAATGTGACATGTATACTTGAAAATAATATGAGAATGTATAAATATTGTATAATTTTTATTTTATTAATATGATCAATACGAAAACTTACGATTTTTGTTTTAGTTGATCGTGCATCTATCTTATCTGATAGAAAAGTCGACTCGACTAGTTCCGCCAAAGGAGACTGCTGTATAATCGACTCTCCTTCGATTCTTAGAAGTGGTTTTTCTAGCTATTTTCGATTGAGTTTGTAAATAAGTAGAATATCCCCCCAAAAAATGCGCGTTTTACATCTTTTCCCTGGATTACACCTTTTCGGGTGGATTCTGGAAGTTATAGAGTCCAATTTTTCCTTTTCATGACTGTTTCAAATTATTGCGTAGAAAAATGTTTGGACCAGACAAAATAAATATTTTTTGGGATAACATATTTGCGTTTTAATGCTATTAATTAACCATAATTTATATTGTTCGGTGCGACTGTACGGGAATTGAAAAAAAGCTTGATATCGCACATGCCCATTCTGTCCATAGAGGTACACAACATGTGCGAGGCATGATCTCGTTACAAACTAATGGGTCGGTTAATAATTAAAGCATAGAAATCGGACCGCATTTTATATTTAACTTCTTCTCAAGAATAAACATTCTTTTTAAATATTGACAACAAGTTGTACGCTTCAAGTGTGGCAAAAATAAATAATTTTCTATTTATATTTCTTTAAATTTTCATTTACTCAAACTGATTTCTTCTTCTTGTTTTTAAAACTGCACTAACAGAGATACAATTGAAAATCGAAAGAATGGACTTTCCTTTCATTGGTAAGATAATTTTAACTATAATTTTTAACTTAACAAATGAAATAATACTTGTTATTATAATTTTTTTATTTACTCATATATACGTTTTAAATTAGGATATTTTTGCACATTAGTGGCATGTTTGATATATTGTAAACTTATTGTGGAGAATTGTGGAGCTCTAATATGTGAATGAATATGACTCATAACAGATTAAATAGCCTTATAGTCTACTCATTATTTTGAACTTTTAATTATCTTTTAAAAATAGATCTACTTTATAAGAGTCTTACATACAACCCCTTTTTGGTATTTTTCTAGACCAAAATTCAATTTTTTTTTCATTTTTAACTATAATTAGTAGCTATAAATATCAGAAATAGTTATAATTGATAATAATAAATTGATATAAATGGTTTTGATTTCAAAATTATTTTTGAAATGGGTCTACTTTGTGTATTTCTACAACCCTTTTTGATTTAATATATTTTTAGATAAAAATTCAATCGCTTTTCATTTTTAAATATATGTTAGTTAGAATTAATAGAAATATTTTTAAATGATAAAAATATTATTAAATATTAAAATTCTGATTTCAATGTTACTTTTAAAATTTTGTATTTTTAAAATGGTCTACCTAAAATGTGTTTAACCTGCACTAGAAAAAATTATGCTCAAATTTTAAGTGAAAAAATTCCACAATAGTAAATAAAGTAATTTGATTGGATAAGAGAATAGATATTAAAATTTAGGCTATTTTTTGTTAGATTGTATTTACATTAACCGCCCGTGGACATAAAAAAACTGGCAGAAAAATGATGTTTATGATAGTGGGACACCATATTGATTCTGACTTCAACATTACTTTTGAAAATTCGTTTTTTTAATGGGCCCACTTTATGTGTTTAACCTACAGTACAACCCTATTTTAATGTCACCTCCTATGGGGAGTACATTCCGTCGACCATTATGTTGGAATGTATCGACAATTCTGCGTGACGTCCATTCAGGGATGGTCAGTCGACGTGCCAAATCTAAAAAATCGCTGTTGTCTTCAAAACAGGCAATTATTCTTTTTCTATCTAGCTGTTGAATTTTACGGTATTTACAATATTTCAATTTGCCTCTCCATAATTTATAAATTATGAAATTCCAACATTGTGAAAAATGCTTTCAAAGTGATAACAAGTAAATCATTGATAAAAGGCCAGACAATTCTGTTAAACTAGTTTACAATTTGAATAGAATAAACAACAATTTGAATTCTGCTAATGCCAATTTTTTTCCGAATTCCTTTCATGCTTACGCTAATTTTATTAGCCAATAAGAAGTCGCGTAAATTATGACGCTTCATTTTCTAAATTTAGCAATTGCAATTCGTTTGGAATTAGTTACAATTTGAACGAAGAATCCTATATTATGTATTTATAAATATACACACAATTATTTACATTTTTAATAAATCAATAAGTAATACTATTTTAATGTTTCTATTATTTTACTTTATTTTTAAAGTAGTATAAGCAAGAATAAGTATATAAACAACTTTATTTTTAAAATATTTTAAATCGCTTATTTTAATTGGCTTTTGAAAATTAACTTATCATAATATGTATATTTACACTAATTTACAAATTTTATATTTTTTCTTTATTGCCAATTTAATTAAACAGTTAAGATGGGCAATGTCTTCTTTAGAGCTGAGAAAGTGCTTAACCCTAACTATGAAATCAGATCTCTATGAATTAAAGATATAATAGGTATTTATTCATGGCCTGCCTACTACATTTTGCCACTCTACGGCAGAATTCGGCGAGTCATGCAATGAAAAACTGGCTTCAACTAAAAGGACACAGCTTATTGAGTCGCTCTTGTTCTCTATTCTAATTTTATGATAAAAATACACGAAATATGTTACTGTGAAATATTTATTAAATTTAGTATATCCGTTGATCGATAGAAAACTTACTGTCTTGTAAAGATATTTGCATATTTTCACTATCGTTTGTGATGGAATGTGAATTTGTAGGAATAATATTGCACATTTTGTTCTGTGGTGGAGATGGTAATTTCTTTATGGGGGATAGAGATGATTTCTGTAAAAAATAGCAGAAAAATAATAATAGTCATATATTAGTTATATATATTTCAAACATTCTGATTATGTTTAGAATCATTTAATAAATAACTTAAGAAAAATAAGAAATTTTTAATATTAAATTAAAAAAACTATCTGATAATTTCAATAATATATTTCAAAAGATACAAAGCCGATAACAATTTCAGTTTCCAAATAATATGACTGTAACACAGGAAATTAGAAGCGAGTATTTGAGAAATTATTTAAATTTACTACCTATATAAGATTTAAACACAGTTGAGTTGTTTAAAAAGCTTAATTGGATTGACAGTTAGTAAATTCTGGTTCCCGCATTTATCTATCAAATATACTCTCACAATTTAGATTTTTAGAAAATGTTATATAATTAATCAAACAGATTCTTTAAAAACAACAAAAGTTTAGTTATACTTATTGATGTATTGTAATATACATAATATATATAATAAGAAAAATACACCAAACATCACAAAAAATAATTAATGAAACCATTTTAACATGTAATAAAAAGGTGGTTCTCCCTTTGCAACATGTTAAGTAATTAAAATAAACGAAAAGCCTGTATTGCGGTAAAATATATGTATTACGAATTTTCGGAGATCCACTCCATAAACGTGTAGTATATTGAGTAAAAGCAGTGAGAAACAAGTATTATAGACAAGGCGTTACAATGCTATAAAACAGTGACGTAATCTATTTAGTATAAAGAAGATTAAGATCAATATTAAACTGAGTGGTGGAGAGAAAATTAAAGTTAAATTAAAGCTAGATAAAATCGATATCAAATACTAAGATGCATAAGATGTACAATTGAGATTTATTTAGTATAAAGAAGATTAAGAAGCAATATTAAACTGAATGGAAATATATGCAAGAATACAACATAAAATAGATATAAAATACTAAGATGCATAAGATGTACAATTGAGATCTATTTAGTATAAAGAATGCATATATTTTAACGCAACACAGGCTTTTTGTTTATTTTAATTATATAATATATACTTTGAGGATTGCAAATAACCATAAGGACATAAATTGCTGTTATCTGATTATTCCACACATGTTTACTGTAAGGTATGTAGTTTTAATATATGTTATAACTAACTATCTACATAATATACATTGCATCATTGTGTGTGTACCAACTATTCAAATTATCTCTCCATTTTGTATTGTGCAATGGAGATTGACACCATTATCACCATTATGTAGATACTTAAGGAAAATATCATTATTATCTTTCATAATATATGAGACTGCTAAAGGTCTGCCCCATAATAAATCTATTAAGTGCATTACACATGTTTAAAGATAAGTCTGTCTTATTGTAATAAACCATTCCCTATAGGGAATAACTAGATTCTTTCAATCTTTTAATACTTACAAATCTTCGTCCTACCATAAGGTATACTCTTACGGTGTATAAAGTCTACTATTGTGTAGTTTCTGTGATCTAACTTATATAATCTATATTATGCAGGCTTGAACTCTCTTATACTTTATCATGAATATTACTACCCTGATTAAAAACGACATATCGACCTAACGCTACAAAATAAAAATAAAATTATTGAAGAAGTAGATGATTGATGAAAGAAAATGCAAAGTGTTGCAAACAGCTTTAACATAAGTGTATTCACCATAAAACATATCACGAAGAAAACTTTTACTGAAAGTATATTTTTGTCTATTCAGAACCTTGGCCAATTGAAAGAATCTTGCTTATATTTGTTTGGCCTGTTCTGATTAGCCAGAGTAGATTGTATATTTGTAACCTTGATTTTATTAAATAATAGATATTTTTTTAAATATAAAGAGTAAAGATTGAGAAATATGCCCCAACAAATAAAAGTGGACCTATTATGTATAATGAAAATTCAAGATCCCAATTGTATTTATACAACAAGTTTAGTTTAACTATTAATTTGGTCTATGTAATTTCAAGTTCTATATTTATTATTTGACTGTTATGAGTTTTTTTTTATTTTTGTGTATATTTTCATAGGAATCCTGTAAAAATATAGATGCAGTTGATAAGACTAAAAGTTGCAGTTTTTATGTGATCCCATTATTCCTATTCTAAATTTTATTTTTATAATAAGACTTAATTGAACTAGTTTGACTTCTGCATTGTAGGCCATTAATTTAAGCATTTTTATATACTCAATGTTATTATCTGTTAATTTTAATAAATAGATAGTTTTTTACATATTTATTCTTTTTTCCATAAATAAGTTCCTATTGAAGAAACTTGCAATGCAGCCCCCAGGATTCAACCGCATGCCTCCGACTGTTGTATTCCCAGGTCTTGTCCCCCTTGCAACAACGCCCTTTATGTGTCGCCAGCCTATTCCAGCAGCCCTCATCCCCATCTCCCACAGTGTCCCAGTCTCTACAGTTACATCCCCTGCCTCCGCTCCGACCCACCATCCAACACCTTTGTCCACGTCAGTATCGAACATTTCTATTTCTCACCCAACACCCCAACAACAACAGCCTCTCTCTTCTGCCATCCCTGGATCCCTCTGTGGCACCTGCAACAGTCCGCTGCACCCAATGAATTTTCCCACTACATCCGACACTGTCAAAATGGTAGGAAAGTATTGCGCTAAATGCTCTGGTTCTACACCACAAACTCACACCAAAAAGGGTAAAAAGATGACACGTAGCTACGCAGGTGGAAGCCTTCATATTTGTCTTCTTTGTTCCAAAGCCTTCACTCATCCCAGACATCTAGAAATGCACAAGCGTCGACATTATGTTCAACGTCGCCATCGCTGTCCACACTGTGAGCGCTCATTTTCCGTGAAAGGCAACCTAGAGCGTCACGTTCGCGCACACACAGGTGTGAAACCCTACGTGTGCTCCTTGTGCTGTCATGTGTTTTCCCAATCCAGCCACCTCAAGAGTCATCTACGTCGGCACACGGGAGAACGTCCCTACTTTTGCAGTTACTGCTCCAAGGCCTTTTCTGTCAAGGGGAATCTTGAGCGACACACTCGGACTCATACTGGGGAGAAGCCATTTGTCTGTTCGACTTGTTTCATGATCTTCTCTCAGAGTAGTCATCTCGAGACGCATATGCGGACACACTCGGGAGAGAAACCGCACAAATGTAACCACTGCTCGACATCTTTTGCTGCTAAGGGGAACCTAGATCGCCACTTAAAGACGCATTTAGGACAGCGACCGTTTTCTTGTAGTCAGTGTGGTAGCTCATTTTCCCAGAGTAGTCATCTTAATAAACACCGGCGAACCACGGTGTGCGGAAAGCCGGTAACTGTTCTTCCGGTTAACGTCTTATAACCGGCCTTGTGTAGTTACTGAACTGACCTTTAAAAAGGTCTATTGGGTTTACCTGACTGCTTAATTGATGGCTACGTTATCAGTTTTTGCGAAATCAAAATTGTCTTAATAAGTTGCACACCTTATTTTCACATTAATAATTTCAACTGTATATGTACACTTTTATGACAACTAGCACAAATTATCTGTTGTATGTGAAATTAACGCGATGTGTTACATACTATTATATTAATAGCCTCAATGAAATTATATAAAAAAAGTCTAAATAGAAAAGATAATATCAATTATTAATCATTTCCGTTCGATGGTATAAAAATATCGGTTTGATAGTTATTAAAGAAAATATTTCAGTCGCTCAACGGGCATAAATATACAGTTATTAAAATTACATTTATTTTATATTAATCAATCTTGTTTGTAAATGCTTTAAGATTTTATCATTACTGAATAATCATTTCAATGATATAAGACCTATCCTTTTGTAAACAACATTTTTAGGGGAGGTTTCTTTGCTTGAACCTCTCAAATTTCCATAGTAACAATCAGGGATTGTGGGTTTTTCATTTGTACAATTAAGTTCATTACAATCTAACTGTGTACTTAAAATAATTTCATCAAATATTATCATTAACAAACATACTAAAATTTTATAGATGTTTCTTTATTGCACTTTCTTAAAGTAGTTTTAATTATTAAATGACGTGCATTATAATATAATAGAGACTGCATATATTTACGAAAGACGTGATTTATTAAATACGTCACTTTTAACATATAGCATGTTATTCTGACTTTTTCAAATTTATACCTATGCAAATTATGTAGTATTTTTTCATAAAAAATATGTTGTATGTTTTAGGCAGCCTTTATTATTGATTTGGTGATTATAAAAAATGCTTTTGGATTAAATTTTCAATGCTGTGTAGTGCAACGTTTTTAAAGGCAAGAAAGATATGTATGTTTGTATACATATATATTAGATGTAGTATATATAACACTTACAATATTTTCAATTTTATTCGATATTTGTAAACAATCAGTTGTCAATACTTGTAGGTGAAATTTTATTACATGCTGTCTGTCTTGTGTCTTATCTTGCTATCATTATAAGATGTTTCTTTATCAAAAGAAGTTTGTTTATATTTTTCATAAATTGTTATTGAAAGTGTCATATAAACTGTAAAATGTCTTGCTTTTGAGTCATATTGTATTATCAAGTTTCAATTATGTGAATATGTAGTTGTTTTCTTACTGTGCAGATAAATACTATAGTGTACATTATGCTTCTTATTTTGTAATATTGTCTATAAATGTGTCAGCACGTTTTATGTTTATTTCTTAAATCAATAAACTGAATAGTATAGTATATTAAAGTCAATGTATTGACATACAGATGTTTACTTTTCATATAATATTGCATTACGTATTTATTCAATTCCATATTAACTGTCTGTTTTTTATTCGGAGAGGGGTGAATATTTTAATTCTATATAGTGGTAAATTTGAAATTACACATCTATAAGCCTTATTTTCTTATTATAATTATATGTATTATTAATATATTCACTAATTCTACTATCTGACTTATTAATAAGTAATTAATTAGTCTTAACACAAAGTTAATTTTAATGTGAATTTGTCAGGTTTTAGTGTTATCTCTAAAGCAGCCTTAAAGTAAACTAACATTTGCAATATCTGAATTTTCTGTGTCCATTTGTACCTAATATTTTGAATGTAAACTTTAAAATGTGGTACTTATTTTAGAGTAAAGTTTTCTTCGTCGATTGTTACTAATTTTTCCTTGCTTTTACATAACCTTTTTTTATCAGTATAACTATCTAGTTTTTGAATAGCAAATTATTTAATGTTGCGCAAGGACTAGTTATTGTAGTCAAATTTTGTCGCCGTTTTAAAACCAATTAAAGGGTTTATTTTAAAACAAAGGATATAATTAGTTTCACCCATTAGAAATACCGCAAACAATTTATGGTTATTATATGGCGAAATAATTGTGAACATGAAACAAGCGAATGGAAGAGATATTTGTGCAATTATATCCTACATAGGCATTCATTCTTATGAAATCACCGCAACATCCCCTTATTAAAAAATATTTTTTTAACTTTTGCGTTATAAACTTGATTTTGGTCAAATTAAACAAAAATGTTTCTCTTCTATCAAAGTTTTAGATATATAGTGCTGTGCTTCTTTTTGGTGAAATATTAGATTCTTGTTTTATTTTTGGTCTAAACTTGTATTTATATAATATGTGGTAAGTATACCATTTAACTAAAAAAGATTTAACTTTAAAGTGATTAATTATTTTTTAAATGAAAGTTGAAATTTTATCGATTATTACATTGGTACCTAGTATAATTCATAAGTGAGCAATATTAGCTAAGAAAGAATGGGGGAGGGGAGTGTTTCCATCATCGCTTGTTCTTAAATATTAGTCTCTTAACATGATAATTCCAAAATTACTTGGGAAAAGTCAATAAAAGAAAATAAACCCCCAATGAATAAAAATTATTATATTGTCAACGCTTCGAGAAGCAACTGCTTCCCATTCTCAAGACAGAAAGTGTACAAGGATTTGGTAAGCCAGAATATATAAAATAAGAGGAATTTAAATCAGCAAGCGCCTATAAGTACAACAGAACCACAAGAACGTAACACAACCATTAAGCGAGTCAGCAAACATACATGAGAGAGGAAGAAAGGAGACGGAGGCGCCGTCACTTTAAGGACTTCATAACTAAGTAAGCAATAAAGTTACGTTCTTTTTGTTCTGTTGTACTTATAGGCGCTTGTTGACTTAAATTTCTCTTATTAAATATATTCTGGCTTAACAAAACCTTGTACACTTTCTGTCTTGAGAATGGGAAGCAGTTGCTTCTCAAAACGTTAACAATATAATAATTTTATTCATTGTGATTTGATTTGATTAGTCTCTTGAGTTAATTACATAATATGTTAATATGTAGAATAACGTTTTTTTTTAACAAAAATTGTACAATGTAAATATTATGGAGTAACATGACTATAACAAATGTGCTTAAATTAATGATACAAAATTTGATCATATAAGAAATTATAAATTTATCTATCTAAGAAATTATAAATTTTAAAGTTTTTATCCATTGATAGTTTTGTCGCCGATATATTATATTTGTTTTAATTAATTCATAGAAATCTATTTCTTTTTATAGTAATGGCGGATACGCTTTTCTGCAATACAAATGTTTTTAAACTAGATTGACCTTGAAACTACGAATTTGGTTAAATCATTGCGGACAAATCAAAATGGATATTTCACAAGATTCACAGGAGAAAACCGATTATTTTGATGAAAGCGGTGAAAGTGCAAGAAGCAGAAAAAATGCAAAAATTGTTTTTTTAAATCCAAATGAAATCGCTGATTGGAATGAAGTCCGACAAGAACATGATAATACTTCGGCACCTGACTATTCTGAAAATCCGGATATTGGAAAAAGTAGTGAAAGTACAAATGTTTACAGTCGGTCTGGTAGTGTCACAAGTGTAAAGGAAGAAATTGAGGGTAAATAATAAGCATGTTTAGTTTTTTTATGGATTGTTGTATTAGTTTACAAATTATTTATTAACTTCTAGAACATTGTTAGTTTAATGAGCTTATTATTATTTTAATTTAATGCTATTGGTATTGACATTGTCACTGTGTAAGTCAAGTGCTTATTTTTATTATAGTATAGCTTATAGTCTATAATAGACTAAAGTAAAGCCTAGGAGTAGACTGACTAGAATATACTATTTATCTACTGGATCTATTTATTTCTATATACATGTTGATGTTATGTGACACATTTATATATTTAATTTTATTACACAAGTAGTGTTCAGATTCATTGGGAATGGGTAAGGTCAAAGTTGTTACTTCAGTCCAGTATTAATACCTGACTAACCCTGCCATTTAGACCTCATTTTAAAAGTATTAAGCCTGACTAACTTGTTTGAAAAAGGGTTAATCTTACTAATCTCAACAAATACAATTAAACAATTTTTGTACATAATTTTCAATACAATTTTCCTATGCTTAAACTTGATCCTTCAGATCTTAGACTTAGGCTTGGGCTAAGTTAGTAACTTAGTCTTAGGGACTAACCCTGAATCAAGGTCATTGTAGAATGAGAAATCTAAGTAACAAAAACATATTTTTCAATAACACTTAACTTTATTTGTTATAATAATATATTATTATTGGTCTCTTTGTATAATGCTGTTTATACCAATTGATCAAATAATTCTAACTATGTTGCTAGAAGTAGAGGAAATAGACAAAGAAAACATCCAGCACATTCTGAAAGATTTATTTATGAAAAAATTTCATCTCACCATGACTATGAATTATCAACATTATTGTAGATGATTATCAAGAATACAGAGAAATTAAGTTATTGTACCTAACTACTTCAATTAAATATATACTAAAATTGAAATATAATTGTTATATTATATTGAACATTTTACTATAAGAAATGAGAAAATGCTTGTTCTTTTGATTAAGATGAGATGGTGTCCAGGGAATCAAGAATTTGCTGATGTGGGCAAAGAGACAAGAAACAGAATCAACTCTTGCAAGCTATCTTGTTACACACAGGCTGGGCATGTTGTGACATTTCCTACCTGTCTAAAACAGGTCCATCTCAGTCTAGTTTTAGAGTCCAAGTAGATTGACCATGTTGCTAGCTTGCATTTGGGAGAATAATTGACAAAAAAAGTAAATGTGTAGACATTGTCCAACAGTTATTCCAACACTTAATCTCAGCTTCCTGAAATTGGACAAAGTCATGCAACCCCTTAAAATGACTGTGTATATAGGTATAAGTATTGAAAAAAAGCAAAGCTCTATGATGTCATACATTTTTCCATTCCAACACTAATCTCAGCTTCCTGAAATTGGAAAAAGTTGTGCAACCCCTTAAAATGACCATGTGTATGTAAGTAGAAGTCAGTGCCAAAAAAGCTAAGTTCTCAAGTTATGATGTCATCAATTTTTCTGTTCATATAGCAATGAAAAAAATATATAAGTAAGTTATAACTTTTTATTTACTAGAAAGCTCTACCAATGCATCAAAAA